>CBVK0101140374.1:0-10173 GCA_900067695.1 Picea abies | reverse complement strand
GTGCAGGGATTCAGTGGTAGCTCCCCCCAAATTTATTTTTTTGGCATTTTTTCCCTCTGTTTTTAGTGGTTTTTCGACACATGGTTTTCACTAATGGTTTTCTAATTTTGGTTTAGGAATTAGGGTTGTTGACTAATCTGAGTCAATAGATTAGGGGTTTTGTATGCTACGAGATCCTATATGTATTATATTGTAAACAATGAAGATATGATGCATAGAAGATTAGATGTGCGACTCTAAACAAGTTGTTGGTTTTCTCCATTTAGGTTTCCAGAGTAAAAATGCATGTGTAATGTTTGTGTGTGGGTGTGTGTGTTCCATTATGTGTTTTCTATTTTTATTAAGAATCTGTTTGTAGTAATTTATTGTACAAGGTTAAAATCTACACTTAAGTACATATTAACAATGTATTGGTTATGGGCATCATTGTGCTAGACAATGTGTATCAAATTGTGTCATCATCCCACTTAGACTAGTTATAAGTTGTTTATTCTTCTAGAGATTCGATGCCTCTCCAAGTCATGATTTTCCTTGCTTTTATGTTCTTAACTTATGGGACTTACTATTAGTACCTTTCAAGGTTATATTGTGACTAAGATCTTGTTCTTAAATTTACTCTTTATCTATCATAAACATGTGGATAGGAGAGTGATTCCTATCTTCCATGTGCATAAGAAACATGTGTGTTATTGGTGATTCTATACCATACACTTTTTGTTTTGAGTGCTATTAAGGCCATTGTATGTGTCTTAGATAAGTAGCAATGAAATTAAGCCTCATTGTATATGTTTTAGAGTTCCTTATTATAGTCTATCATCCATATGCATATGAATTATTGGATACACTCCTACCATTGATATGAAGAAGAAGAAGAGAGAGAGAAGAAGAGGAAGAAGAAGATATAAGCTAGAAAGGTCTAAGGAGACAAGTTTCCAATCTTCTTTCCTCCTGCATCACTAATTCTAATGCAGTCCAACTAGGGTTTTCATAATTTCCTGTGTTGACTCAATCCTGCATTGGATCACATGTATTGCAACTAGAGTGGTCATAAGAATGTCCTTGACACCTTTGGTATCTCATCAAATTGCATCCAAATGATAGGTGACCTAAGTATTGGAAAGCTTCACTTGATAAGTTATAACTGCGAACTAGACTTCAGTCTCCTTATAATTGTCACTAATCAAATCCTAAAATATATTGTCTCTCTAGGATGGTTATGCAAATGATCTAAGACACTATGGGTGTGTGAATCTTGCACTTAAAATGATACGATGAGATATCCTCAGGGATGTTGTTTCCCTTGACACTAATAGTGCATGCAGATGATAAAATGAAACGAAATTCAACTCAAAACAAAGATCCATAATGAAATAATTACATAATTTTGCTTCATTAATTATCTTTAAAAAATAACTTATTCATTCATGTTAACTCTTAGTGAACATAGAAAATAAACATCAATGCATATTGATCACACTAGTTAACATAGAAATAAACATTAATACATATAGAAGAAATTTAAGTCGAAATGAGACAACTTTATAAGTTTATTTATTATTTTTCTTCCCCTCTCTAACAAGACATCCTTAAAGCAATGTTGACCAAATAATAATATTCATTATGACTTAAGCTATTCATATTTCAATAATCACCATAAATAAATATAAAGTATCTATGAAATTATTCCAAAATAATTCACTTGGTTAACACACCAATACTATAATTATGATATGGAACTATTTACCATGTTAGCTAAAAACATGTAAGAGTACTTACAAATTTACTTTAATAAGAAAACTTATAGCATTTGAAAAATATTTCACTTTATGAAAGTTGTATCAAAATGAAATCTTATTAAAAAAATTCCCTTTATGTTTAGGTAATTTCCAAATTTTCATCTACTCTATTAAATTTAATAACCTTTATAATTATATATTATTTTTATAAAATAAAAGTAAAAACTTACCACATGTTATGACTCTCTTTACATTTCACATTCAAAAATATTAAATCTTAAATCAAAGGTGGGCAAAAGGTGAAGCACAAAGTTGTTTAATATTTATTTAATTTAAATAAATTAAATCCAATCTCATTGTAGAACGTGCTTTTTCCGACCATTCTAATTCATACGTATTGCTTTTACATATCTTTAACCATAGTCTGTAGTGATTAATTAGAAATTCCCATGTTAGCATGCGATACAAACTACAAGTGAAGATTTTTTAAAAAGGTAAAAAAGTGACAAAAGGGTCAACGTGGTTTTAATAAAAGTTCTTTGAAACAAGTTTATTTTCATTCCATTGTGTATTAAAAAACCCTCGCACCCATCCAAGCTGCCAAATATTCAAAGATTCATCAAGTTTGTCACGATCAAAGGATATCATAACACCCAGACAACCACTTGTCACCATTAGGTAAGCATTGTACTCCATGATAGAATTTATTCTTGCAGACAACCACTTGTCACCATTGAGGTAAGCATTGTATTCCATGATAGAATTTATTCTTCTCTTGTTTTGTTTTAAATTTATCAATTGGCCATTAGGGATTCTTTTACATGTTTCGTTTTCCACTTGGCCACTTAAAATAATAAAAATAATTTAAAAAAATGAAAAGGGCAAAGTGTTCTTATTTCAAGATTCGAATTATGGTACACTTAGCTAATAGTGACAAAACCACTACCCTAGGTCATGAATATTCACTATTTCCTATCCCTATTCAAAGAAACCTTCCAATCTCACCTCATATCGAATTCCATTTAAACTCCCTGTGCCCGAATCTTGTACAAAATTTTTGCTATCAAATAGGGCTACTACAAGAATACTTCTCTAGAAACCAATGGTTAAGGAATCACAATAATGAACCACACCTTCTTTCTTTTCCTTGGTTGACCAAACCCACGTCTTGATTTCAACTAGCATTAGATCCTGTTGGAAAATTGATTGTCATTGATGTCAATTTTAGAGAAAGTCTAGAAGCCTCTAGAAGTGTTGGGTATAATTGCAGAATTCTCCAAAGTGGTCCACTTATGGTGTAGCTTTAAGCATAACTCTCATGAGAAGATGCTTTGAATAAGTCTACAAGAAACCCAGTGTGGTCATGCCGCCCAAAGTTGACTGAGGAAATTGAGGTTGGAGAACATTACAAGTACATACAAAACCCTCATAGATGGACAGTCCTCGTCATGTCGTTTCCAATAGTAAGTAGTACGCCACGTAGTTCCTCATGGTTGAGGAGTTATGAGGTAATGAGGTTGGAAGCCCCGAAGAATGGTTAAGAAGCCCCTAAACAGTTGCAACAAGAAGTTATAAGTCATTAATTAAAGGGTAAAATGGTTATAACAAGAAAGTACAGGTCGACCCTAAAGTGAAGAAAATAAGTCATTTGGAAAAGTATAAATACACCTCAAGAAGTCTCTCATCTTTACACACAAGTTCGTTGCTTATCTATATTTCAAGTGATCTTTTGGTAAACCTTTTCATAGTGTATCCGAGGAAGTGGATTTGAGGAATAAGAGAGTGTGAAAGTCTTGGAGTTGCAGAGAAGGAAGGGTTTCAAGAAACCATAATTTAGATAACCCTCACAGGTCAAGCTACTAGTGTCTCACAAGGCACCCCCGTGGGTTGTTTAGTGATCTGAAAATAGGGGGCTGACTTGTTATGCTATGCAAGCATCCTCTACTCCATTAAAATAAACTTCAGGACCTTGCTCAATGTCTTAGTTATGCAAGAGGTTTTATGTGTCAATTTCATGCTTATTTTAAATGTTTATGTGTGAGGTCTTTGTAAGGCTAAATATGTGTTATAAATAAATACACAACAAACATATCTTGCAGCAAATATAACCAACAAACTCACAACAATAACATAAAGGAGTTCACTCCCAACTGGGCTACATCTCCTTGATCCTCCATCAATGGACTAGGCTCTCTGGGATTGGTTTGTCAAATATTCTTTTACAAGTTGCTGCTCAACTCCAATGGATTTACTGACTGTACCATTGGGTTCAGAATACATAAAAACCCCAAAAATGACTAATAGAACTCTGAAAACGAACCATGGCTCATTCGGGCATGACCGCTTCTACATGTGGCCTTGAGCTTCCCTGAGCTTCCTTGTGGAAAAAACACCTGTAAAAGTCCTCAAATACCTATGAAACCTATCCCAATGTGTTCAGAGCATAACAATTAGCCAAAAATGACTATTCAGTCACAGAAAACAGACTTGGGCTCATCTGAGCATGGCCTCCATCAATGGTGGCCCTAAGCTCCCTAGAGCTCCTAAAACTTCAAGGTAGAAAAACCTGCAAAAGAAGTCTCCAAATGGCTTTGAAAACAGTGCCAATGGATTCAGAATATCCAAAAACCCCTAGTTGGGCTTTTTTGGAACCTCATTTGGCCAAAAAATGAAGAAGATAGGCCTCTTGCCATTTTTCTCCTTCAAGCTTGTTGTCTCTGGTTCGCCAAATCCCACCTGTGTGTGAGTAACCTGGCTTCTGGGCGTTTCCCATGCCTAAACCCAACACACATGTCGTTCCCGTGAAATGCATGAATTTGTCGCACCGTTAGCGAACTAAGCCCCCAAAGGCGGAGGTGTTGGGTGCATGGGTGGCCATATGGCCATGTCCCAGCGCTAAATTAGGGGCATGTTTGCAAGGTTGGACGTGGCTGCGACAAGTGTCCAGGCGTGTGTAGGAGTACCGTTGGAAAATCCTGTGTGCATTGTTGTTTGAGTTCGTATGGTTATGTGCATGTGAACGGGGGCTGGGGCCCTGGACCTGCGCCCAAACCACAACACTAACCACTTTAAATATATTTGAAAATGTATATATAATAAGAACTATATTGTGGTGCGCTGGCAATGTAGCCCTTTTCAAGACTTTGCATGCTGTGTGGAGGTCCAGGGTTCGAATCCCACAAACTCCACTATATTTTTAAACAAACAACCAAATCACGGTGCCACATGGTAGCGCATGCCTGGGCCACGTGGCACCACCCCATTTGGCAATTAAATGCCACATGTCGAAACATGATTCATCCACATCTGCTAATAAATGATTGCCATGTCATCAACTGCCACCTCAGCGTATGGTCATGCCACATCATCTGTACGGCCCTTTCCAGGTCAGTTGTATGGATTGTACAGTCAACAATTTTTTTTGTCTGTTTGACAAATCAAACAGAATGCGATATCTCACTCATCCGATTTCCGTTTGACCCGTTCGAAGTGCCTTGGGTTTGTAATGACGAGGGATACACACCTGTTCATTTTGAGGCGATTCCAAACACTTTCATTTTTGGGCTAAATTTTGACCCCTGGTCCAGATTCTGATCATGCCTTCCCACTGAAAGGATTTTGGACCCACAAAAGCTTATGATTATCTACCTGAGCTTCAATACTCTTCTACTTCCAAGTTCTATCAAGTGATTCTACTTGAAAAGTCTTTTTGGCAATCACCTGGGTACCTTGACATGCCTTGCACTGCAACTGGCTATGTCCCTCAACCACTGTTCTCTGGTTGCTGCTGACCCACTATTCTCTTTGTGCTTGGAAGACTGACAACCTTCCCACTAAGAATCACGTCCCTCTTGTGAACTCTTTTGCGTCAACACAATCTTCTCTACAATGGCTGCAAAAACTTTCCTACGACATCTTGTCACAAACCAAGAAAACCATCAATCTTGAAAATAAACTTTATACAAGACTGAAAATGATGCCAACAAAGTCTTTTTGCTCTCCAAGAAAATGGTTGCATCTTGTACTTCATCAAAGTACATGGTGTTTTCCTGCATCTTGGTGTACTCAATATCGACTTACAAGCCAACAAACACCATCGACTAAACATCAATCGAAAAACATGATCGACACAACATAGTCGTCAAGACAACATCGACACAAGTCAAGACTCATTTGAAACACATCGACATTCCCAATGACAAGTCGACATTCATGATACACAATCATGTTACAATCATGAGTCATTCATAATGAACTATCACCAAGTTCATTGTTTACACACACACAAAAACACATGCATGTGCATAGCCCTTCAACTCTCCTTCAAGTACAAACATAAGTACATAAACCCAAAAACATGTGGGTACATAAGAGTTGAAATGAAAAGCTATAAATGGCTGCAACAAGTGAGCATCATACCCATCTTTTACATCCTCCTGGCGAAGTTGTGCAACAAAAAGAATGCCTTCAAATGAATTGCGTTCACATGCAAACTTGCATCATACAAGTTATGATAAACTGCTGCAACTTGTCATACTTTGAACATAAAAGTATACATAAGGCTGAAATGTGCATCTACAATAGAAAAATGCAAGCCTTACTTGCTCAAGAACCTAACCATTTCTTACCAAGCCAATTTAATGGTGACTTTTTCTGCCAAAAATCGTCTTCTTGTGAATCATTTTGACTCACATCGATGATGGAATCTCCTCTTCCATTCTTTCCAGTCTCTTTATCCATTTGCTTCTCGTGTTGTGGATGAGTGGTTGGATGCAATGTCCAACATTGGTCAATGAGATGACCCCTCTTCTGGCAGTAAGTGAAAATCTTTTGCATATTCTTTTCAAGTTGCCTTTGCTTGGAAAGTTTCCTGAATGTGGTCAATCTTTTCCAACATTTTGAAACATGATGGTTATCTAAACCACAATATGTACATGGACTTTTTCTTCCATTTTTACATGCAAATTTACCATGCTTAACATAATAAAAAACCACTGAATGATAGGTAGAAATATACATTGAACATTCACCTTTATCGCCTTCTTGAGGAGGTGAGTTGGAAGAGTTACCAGCTCTCTTTTGAAGACCAACAAATATGTTCTTGTCTTCATGGCTGTCACAACTCTTTTGTTTCACACATTTGCATTCTTCTTGAACACAAACTCTGCATGCTTGAGGGATTGAACTTGCAACAAAAGTTGTTCTTGGAATTGTTTCCCTTGTCTCCTCAACTTTGGAATATGATCCATCTTTTTGTTCATATCCAAGACCCCTATACTTGGGCCTCTCCACAACAACAATAGGCTCAACAATGCCTTGTGCATGCTTGCCTAACCCTTTACCTTCATAGCCCATTTTTAACAATAACTTGGACCCTATTCCCCTAGTGTGATTTTCAAAAACACCAAAGCATTCATCTTGAGAGGAATTTGAAGATAAACTAACATTACACACCTCATGTTCATGCATGTACTTGGTAAGGGTTTCCTTTGCCTCATGGATTTGAGTCTCCATCTCATGCAACTTTTCAAGAAGCTGGTGTTTCTCCTCCTTCATGGTCATCAATTGCTCTTGAAGGACAATGCTCTCTTCTCTATCTTCCCACAACTCTGTACCATATTTCTCATGGTCACAAACTCCTTCAAGATCTCTTTGTCAAAGAACTTGGATAAGGAAGATGTATGAGAACTATCAACGTTTGAAGCTTCCTCCATCCTTGCAAGATATCAAACTTCAACACAAAACTTGCACAATAATACCAACAGCTAAATCTCTAGCTATCAATGACAATCACATGAGAAAAAACTATGCTCTGATACCACCCGATCTGAAAATAGGGGGCTGACTTGTTATGCTATGCAAGCACCCTCTACTCCATTAAAATAAACTTCAGGACCTTGCTCAATGTCTTAGTTATGCAAGAGGTTTTATGTGTCAAGTTCATGCTTCTTTTAAATGTTTATGTGTCAGGTCTTTGTAAGGTTAAATATGTGTTATAAATAAATACACAACAAACATATCTTGCAACAAATATAACCAACAAACTCACAACAATAACAAGATGATAAAGGAGTCCACCCCCAACTGGGCTACATGTCCTTGAGCCTCCATAAATGGACTAGGCTCTCTCGGATTAGTTTGTCAAATATTCTTTTACAAGATGATTCTCAACTCTAATGGATTTGTTGGCTGTACCATTGGGTTCATAATACATAAAAACCCCAAAAATGACTAATAGAACTTTGAAAACGGACCATGTCTCATCCGGGCATGACCTCTTCTACATGAGACCTTGAGCCTCCCTGAGATTCCTTGTGGGAAAAACACCTATAAAAGTCCTCAAATGCCTCTGAAACCTATCCCAATGTGTTCAGAGCATAACAATTAGCCAAAAATGACTATTCAGTCACAGAAAATAGACTTGGGCTCATCTGAGCATGGCCTCCATCAATGGTGGCCCTAAGCTCCCTGGAGCTCTTGAAACTTCAAGGTAGAAAAACCTGCAAAAGAAGTCTCCAAATGGCTTTGAAAATAGTGCCAATGGATTCAGAACATCCAAAAACCTCTAGCTGGGCTTTTTCGGCACCTTATTTGGCCAAAACATGAAGAAGATAGGCCTCTTGCCATTTTTCTCCTTCAAGCTTGTTGTCTCTGGTTCACCAAATCACAAATGTGTGTGAGTAACTTGGCTTCTTGGCATCTTCCATGCCTAAACCCAACACACATGCCGTTCCCATGAAATGCATGAATTTGTCGCATCATTAGCGAACTAAGCCCCCAAAGGCGGAGGTTTTGGGCGCATGGGGGGCCATATGGCCACGTCCCAACGCTAAATTAGGGGCATGTTTGCAAGGTTGCGACAAGTTGTTAGAAAAACAGGACCGCAGAGCAATAAAATAAAACAAATGCGGAAAACAAAACATAGAAGATACACAATACAAGAGAGACATAGATTTACGTGGTTCACCCAGTGTGGGCTACATCCACCAGAGAAATTTCCAGGTCCTTCCTTTATTATTATCCAGCAAATGAAGGGATACAACCTACAACAAAACCTGTTGTAACTTCCTCTTCTTTCTCTCATAGTCTCCTCTCTTAGAATACAATATTCACCATCAACCATAGCTGCAATACATTTCCCTCATAAAAGAGGGTTGCCTTCTAGGGAAAAAAACCCTAACATAATCTCTACCGTTAGATCTATGACCTTATAATGAACAGTCCAGATTTACAATGAAATTACAATATACACTTACAAGGAAATTTTTCCTTCAGGGGCTTTGCCCCCGAACCCTCGCTAGGGGCCTGCTTGCTCCTAGACCCCCCAGACCCCGCAGAGGGGGTACCGCCCCTCTGCACTCCCCCGCATGGAAGAGTGTAGATATTTCTGGGGTGTAAATACTTCATGCGGTATAAACATGGCTGAAAGCAAGGACCTTTGAATCAGGAAGATAATCAGGTTCCACAACCAACAATCTCCCACTTGGAGACTGATCTCAACAACTCCACCGCTACTGTATATGATGGACTCTGAACCTTCTTGGACCTGGAAAATTTCTCATCTTCATCTTCATTCTTGAAGACCAACTGAAACTGAGCAGGAACTCAGTTTCTCCCTGGTTACTCCCTTTGTTAACATGTCTGGAGGATTTTGGCTAGTGTGTATCTTTTCCAACTTCAAATGTCCATCTTCCAGGGTGGATCGTATGAAGTGGTACCTCAACTGTATATTCTTAGTCTTTGAATGAAAGGTTGAGTTCTTTACAAGGTGAATTGCACTTTGACTGTCACAATACAACATGTTGTTCTCCTGCTTCCTTCCCAATTCCTCCATAAACCTCTGTAACCAAATCATCTCTTTACTAGCCTCTGTAACAACAACATACTCTCCCTTTGTTGTTGAAAGTGCAACAACCTTTTGTAGTTTTGAAATCCAACTTATTGTTGTTCCACCTATAGTAAAAACATACCCTGTGGTGCTCCTCCTATTGTCTTTATTACCTGCCATATCTGAATCAACATATCCCTCTAGAAAAGTGTCTGAACCTCCAAAACATAATGCATGAGTAGTAGTACCTCTCAAATACCTGAGAATCCACTTTACTGCCTCCCAATGTTCTTTACCTGGATTGTTCATATACCTACTCACAACTCCCATTGCATGTGAAATATCTGGTCTTGTGCAAACCATTGCATACATCAAGATGCCAACTGCTGATGAATAAGGGACCATGGACATGTATTCTTTCTCCTCCTATGTCTTGGGACACATTTCCTTAGTTAATTTGAAATGGCTGGCCAAAGGTGTACTAACTGACACCTTCTCTATGTACTCACCCTGAGACAATGTCAATTTGCGATTTTTTTCATCTCTTGTTATTCTCGTGCCAAGGATTTTCTTTGCAGCACCCAAATCCTTCATCACAAATGAATTGGC
>CBVK0101140321.1:0-11242 GCA_900067695.1 Picea abies | reverse complement strand
ATCAATCACTAAGGGTTGACATCAATATACAATATCACTCTCCAATGGTTGAAGTCAATGACAACCAACAATCCATACCAATTGTCCATCAACCTAAGCCAATTGTCTGACAATATGTTCATGAGGATGAGAACAAAGAGGTTGAAGAAGAAGAAGAGACTAGAGGAGCAACCATGTTTCTGAATGCTATAGTATTGGGTCTAGAAGATGATTACGAGAAGATAGTGGAAAATATACAAGATACTAATGGGACCCCATTTTGACATCCTTTTGACCATGTTTTTCATTTCTCTTTACATCCTATCGCCATGATTATTGACCTTTTCCTTAACAAAGATGGTACATTTTCCCAAAGGTACTCTTTCATTCATTCATTGGCATTTCATTGAGTTTTGTTAATGCACTAAGAATATTTTATATACTTTGTATCGAACTTGCATATTGAAGACTACTGCAGATCGTGCTACAGATTATGAAAGTTGAAGATCTAGGATTTAACTTATTGGCTCCCATTACCGCAAAAATATTGTTATGGATTTGCAAAGTTCCATCCATTACATTATGTGATTCCATTGTTGCAGAACCATTGTTATAAATATGTGAGTTCCAACCACTAGGTTCAGTGTTCCCATTATTGTTGAACCACTCTTATAGAACCGTGAACTTCTCCCGCTATTGCAGATGATGTGTTGGAATGTCTTGAATGCACAATTCAATTTTGAAGTAAATGACAACATCAATCAAATTGTTGTTTTGGTTAAGAGATGTCGCCCACTCTACATGCCTGATTCTAGGAACTTAATTTTCATTTACTCTATAATTATTCCATAACTCTGTTTTGTAAGTGGCTTAAGAATCTCTAATTCTGAAGCTCACTATAGTTAATAACATTAATGAAATTTGTTAGATTATATGCTTAGAAAAGGTTGTTTCTACCTATGTGTGAAGGGAGATGAGACATACATCTTGTTGTAGATAGTTTTCTTTGATATAATTAATTCACTCAAACTTTCCTTTCCAAATTTTCTTTATGTATGAATTGAGTACAATTAGTTGTGAGTTAAAACTTATTTGTTGAATCTCTCTAGCCCCTTGATCTACAGAGGAAGGCCCCACTCTAAGGGGACACGTGTTGTATTACTTGTTGTTTTGTAATTAGTTACATTAATGTTCAGAGTTTAGCATTTTACTAATTGTTGTAGATTGAGTGAATGTATATATTTACTACTGAACAATTTATAGTGTGTCGTCGTTGAACATCGAATATACTTGTATGCTATTGATCTTCCAGCTATAAATTATCGTTGTTTTTAGTTGTTATACTTCCTTCTTTCTATACTTTAAAATGATTTGTTTTTTTTTTAAGTAGAGTTGTATTTCTAGTTAGATTAGGAACAACATGATAGTGTTCAACTTTTAAATAAAATCCTTGAGACCTACATATACTTTGCACAACACCTCACAAGCATACAAGCCTTGGGTTGACAATTAAATGCAGTTGTGAGCTAGATGCCATGTTTAGACTTAATAAGGTATTTATCAAGCTTGTCATTTTTGGCATTGTTTTTGGGGAGGTGTTAAAGGCTTAAAAAATATTTTTTATTATTATGCTAAATTAGATAACACAAGATATGGGGATTTGCATTATAGGCATTGTTGACAACCGTCCTTGTAATATCTCAAATGTAGTGTTTTAAATATAGATTAGAATCATATAGATGCATGAATAGATCTAGAAATCCAAGAGCACGAGCACATTTTCATCATGTAGTAAGAGCCACCCACACCACTGATCATTTTGCAAGTAGATTGGGAGAAGGTTCAAAGGTCAGATCCAATATTCAACCAGGTCAAAGGAGGTATCCTATATTTGAGTCTATATCAGACACTACTTCTATAGTAGAAGTAGAATTGATTCCTCCCACTAAAGGACCACTAAGAATAAAAGAGTAGATTAGTGGTCATCCAAAGTTAGTCTCTCAGTAGAATCTAGTCCATGAGCCAAAACCGTCTAAGGGATCAATTTCCTCTCAGGAATTGATGGCACAAGAATTGTGACCTCTTGTGAACCTTTTATTCATCATTATGGCATATGAGGAAGGAGTTGGTTCTAACCAGGGTGACACTATTGCCTTTGATTTTCTAGTCTAAGACCCTAGCGATTAAGCACGCATAAAGAATATTTCTCCTTCAGCTCTACCCAACTTCAATGGCTTATCCAATGAGGACCTAGACACCTTCCTTATTGAGTTTGATGTCCTTTGTAGAAGATATGACTATACTATGGATTCCCAAAAGTTGAAATTGTTTATTGCCACATTAAAGAATGAAGCACTTCATTGGTTCATGGGACTTGGGGGAAAAGAATCTACACCTGGGATTAGATGAAGCAAATCTTCCTAAGAAATTATCACGACTACTGCAAGGCAAGAGATCTTCGTGAAGAAATATTTAAGATGACTCGGAAAGAGGATGAGACTTTGGAAGACTATGTGGAAAGTTTCTAGTATAATTTTCTAAGGTCAAAACAAAGCAAACTAGACAAAGACGCTTTGCAGACTATCATGATCATAGATTTAAGAGATTAAAGTGTCGACCTCTTGAATCTAATGGGAGGAGGAGATATTTCTCAGGCGGGATATGATGATATCTGTGATTTATAAAATATATACTCACGAGGAAATTCAAAGCATGGTAAAGGTCCTAGAGATGTTGCTGCTAGAATTACTAAGTCACATGGAAGAGGAGTTGCTCACATTGAAATTGGTAATTTGTTGGAAAAATTCAAAACCAATATTCTTAGTTATTTGAGATCACTATTTGATATATTGTAGCTTAAGAAGAGTAGGAAGAATTCGAGCAAGAATTGTCCATATTTTGCTCCAAATGCATGGAAAAGCGCCCCTTGAGGGGGTGCCCATTGATTGATGTTGAATTATGTAGCATTTGTGAGCAAAATCATGCTACCATCAACTGCCCTTCTTTGCATGAATTGAAAGTTGTGTATCAAGGAACCACTGAAGAGAATGAGTAGATTCGTTTCATTTCTTAGAAGTGACTATGGAAACCTCAAACACCATGTATGGTTCAAGATCTGTCTTAGTCTTATAATGCTTTTTGGACTAACCAACAATTGCAATACACTACTCAACCTTGGTATCCTTTAATGTCTTGGAAACAATTGCCACCTCAACCAAGCCAAATCTATCAATATGCACAAGGTTGGTGAGGTTCTCCCTTTGGAGCTCAACAACAACAAGTAACTCCACAATTTCCTCAACAAAAATTTCAATTACCTCAATAGCGCAAGCAGTTACAACTGCGTGCTAGCAATCCTTCATCAAGACCACAACTACCTGCACAACCCAAAACTAACCCAAATAATAAAGCAACTCAATCCACTTACACCATTGAGTTGTCTAGATTTCCTACTTATCATGTTTCCCCTATCGATTGCCAGGATATTCACTTAAGATTGAGGAGAATTATTAATAATCAAACTTCTCTGATTATCTCAAAAGATGAAGTTGGAGGAAGTTCAAGACTAAGTAGGAAAAGAACCTGTAAAAAATTAATATACCAACCATTCTCCAAATACTTTATAGGTTACTTCCCCGAAAATATCAAAACAACCATAGCAAGGGGCTACACAACTTCCTCCATGTTCAAATAGGTTAAGTATAGACAAACCCCTTACCCTGCCTTAGTTTGATTTCCTTCAGGAGTTAAAGGATGTATATGTCAAGTTCCCTCTATTTCAAGCCATCAAAGATGTACCTATCTATGCCAAAGTTGTGTGAGAGTTATGTTTGAAGAAGCCTAGTAGGAAGAAGAAGGATCCTCCAACTGTCCAAGTGATTGGTCAACTAGCATATCTAATGCTTCGAAATATTTTCACTGCCAAGTATACAAATCTTGGGAGCCCTATTGTTGATGTTTTCATTAACAATATATGCATTTCAAATACCTTAATTGATTTAGGAGCTACCATAAATGTTATGACGAAGGAGACAATGGAGAAGCTCAAATTGACTAACTTATGACAAATTCTTGCAGTTCTCTAAATGGCTAATCGATCCACTATCAAACTTGAAGGTATCCTAGAGGATGTGGTAATTTTCGTAGATTCATGGGAGTATCCAACTGACTTTATGGTTTTGCAACCAAAATCTAACCTTGAGGGTTACCTCTTAATCTTAAGTAGGCCATGGTTAGCCACCGTATGGTTTTGCAACCAAAATCTAACCTTGAGGGTTACCTCTTAATCTTAAGTAGGCCATGGTTAGCCACCGTTGATGTCGATATAGGTTGTAGATCCAGAGACATGACTATCTCCAATAGAAATTCTACCAAGAAAATCACTTTATGTCCTCCTCCAAAGCCTAGCTCAGATCAGGAAATGCTCACGTGGGTAGGGAATGGGGACAATGATGATGAAGATGTTCAACAATTGCTTGCAACTGATTTAGCTCTCTCTTTTAAAGACAAAATTGAAGATGGTCTCATTTGCTATCTCATAATTGATCCTTATTCACCTACCAATTATATCATGCATATTTTAGAAGATGGATGTTCAATCTTTGTTATATCATCAGAATCCAAATCTATGCCTTCTTATCTCTACATTTTATCTTAAACAAACAATATGAAAATATAAATTACTTCGGAAAGAACAATTGATATCAATCCTAGGCTAGAAGGTTCATAGAAAAAATATCTAGTTGAGTTGTTGCATAAACATGTTGATGCATTTGCATGGGAGTATATAGATATGCGGGTAATTTATCATGAAATTTGCTCACACCATATTTATATCGGAGATAATTACGTTCCTCTTCGACAACCTCAACGTCGAATGAACCCTGCATCATGTGAGATAATAAAGGATGAGCTATAAAAATTATTAAACATAGATTTAATCTATCCCATTTATAATAGCCAATCGGGTTCACCCCTTGTAATTGTTCCTAAGAAAAATGGGAAATGGCATATTTATGTAAATTATAAAGAACTAAACAAAGCTACTTCAAAAGACCATTTTCCTCTATCGTTCATTGATCAAGTCCTTGACACATTAGTATTCATGAAGTACTTCTCTTTCCTTGATGGGTTCGGTGGATATAATCAAATCCAAATTGCTCATAAGGAACAAGACAAGACCACCTTACCTACCCATGGGGAACCTTTACTTGTCAAGTATTGCTCTTTGGTCATTGTAATGCACCTACTACATTTCAATGGGTAGTTCTTGGTATCTTTTCATATTTGATTCATGATTGTGTAGAAGTATATATGGATGATTTTATAGTTTATGGTAACATGTTTGATGAATCTTTGGTTAATCTGGAGAAAGTGCTCAATCAATGTAAATAAACAAACATGTCTCTCAATCATGAGAAATGGCATGTGTTACTCACTAAAGGGATAGTTCTTGGACACCATATTTCTCATGTTGGAATCGAGGTGGATCCAACAAAAATTAAGGTATTATCCAATCTTCCTATTCCAAAAATACAAAAAGATGTTTGCAAATTTTTAGGACATGTTGGTTTCTATCATCACTTTATTGAAAAATTTACCAAAATTGCATCTCTTATGTTTTCTTTACTTTCTAAAGATGCAGAATTTTCTTGGACTGGCTAATGTCAATCTTCTTTTGAAGCCTTGAAAGAAACGTTGTATGTAGCACCAGTCCTAAGGGGACCAAATTGGTCCTTTCCATTTCATATATTTGCAAATGCTTCAGACATAGCCATTGGGGCAATCCTTGGATAGAAAGAAGAACAAAACCCTTATGCATTTTACTTCATCAACAAAAATCTTGCACCTAGAGATTTAAATTACAGAGTGACTGAAAAGGAATTTCTTGTGGTAATGCATGCTATTAATAAATTTAGGCACTATATTACTAAATATCTTGTATTTGTACATACTGGTCATTCTTCCATTTGTTATTTAATGAATAAACTGATTACTAACAATAGAGTGACTAGGTGGTTATTACTGTTACATGAGTTTGACATCACCATCATTGATAAGCCTGGGAGGGAGAACATCGTTGTTGTCTTCCTTTCCAGACTTACTAATGATGGGGATGCCATTAGTACCGAAGATGTTTTTCCTGATGAACATCTATTTGCTATATCTACTAACACATTGTGGTTTGCAAATATTGTTAACTATTTGGCTACAGGAAAAAAATTTAACATCTCTCATCGAAGGAAAGACAAAAGATTGTCAAACAAAATGCAATGTACTATTGGGTTCAAGGTTACATCTTTTACATAGGGCCAAATCTTATTATCCAACATTGTGTTTGAGAGGATGAGATTTATGACATCCTAAAATATTGTTATGATGAACCTTGTGGAGGGAACTTTGCTGATAAAAGGATTATGCACAAGGTGTTGCATCTAGGCTATTATTGGCCTAGCATTTTTTGAGATGCCAAGAAGTACATGAGAAGTTGTGATAGTTTCCAAAGAATGGGAGAATATATTCAGTTCGATGAAATGCCACTATAGTCTCGATTCATGGTGGAGCCTTTTGAGATATGGGATCTAGATTTTGTGGGTCCCATTAACCCTCACCCATGCAAAAAGATCATATATTGGTTTGTGTTGACTATTTAACTAAATGTGTTGAAGTCGAAGCACTTCCAAGGGCCACAAAACAAGCAATAGTAGATTTTGTCTATGAGGATATCTTTGTCTATTTTGGTACACCACAAGAAAATGTTACAGATAAATGAACTCAATTTACTTCCAAACTCATTTAGGCCACCACAAAGTAGCACCAGATTCATGTTACAGATAAATGAACTCAATTTACTTCCAAACTCATTTAGGCCACCACAAAGTAGCACCAGATTCAACACAAGACATATACATTGTACCATATACAAGCCAATGGGAAAGTGCAAGTCACCAACAAAGTTTTGGAACCCATATAACCAAGACTATGCAGATTCATCACAAGAATTGGCCCAATAGGATTCCAGAAGCTCTATGGGCTTACGGCACCACTTAGTGAAACACTGCGAGCTTCACCCCTTATGAGCCTGTATATGGTAAGAATGTAATACTTCCCATTGAGTTTGTAGTAAATACACTCATAACTACATTGCAGGTAGGATTGGACATGTCAAAAGCTCAAAAGCACCACCTAAACCAAATCAACAAACTTGATGACATTCGTCACGCTACCTTGCACCAAACCTCTATTATTCAAAAACATAGAATGTAGTGTATCTAGGGGGGTAATATGGGGTACCCAGGGAGGTACCCAATGGGAATAATAATGTGGTTATATATTTTTATGTATGGAGGCCATTTCTAGTAAATAAGGCCCATGTAATAGTATGAACACAATAAATGTGAGAAGGCTTACTAGAAGGTTCCACCTATTGGAAACATCCTTCTTTAGAATGTTCTTAGGAGATAGATAGTATTATATAAAAAAGTGTTAGCAATGTAATGAATCATTGTGAATATTATTGTATTTGGAACTTAGCTCATTAGGAGGTTTCCCCCTCGAAGAGGCAAGTGAACACGAATGGATTCCTTTCATAAAAGGATCAATTGTAAGGTGTTGTCCTACCTCAAGGATTTTCATATTATATGGGCCTTATTTACTAGAAATGACCTCCATGCATAACAATATATAACCACATTATTCTTCCTATTGGGTACCTCCCTAGGTACCCCATATTACCCCCCTAGATACACTACACATGGACTATATAAATAAGAGGGGTATGTGAGAAATTCAGAAACAAAGTAGTTGTTATAAGTCAATGAGAATTTTTTTACCAAGTAACCCCCCTAGTGCTTTATGCTTAATATGCACCTACATTTCTATTTGAAATTCCATACACATTCCAATGATGGATTGGGAGGTACATATTCATTTTTTTAAGCAGAAATAGTGAGGTTGTAATGTTGAATATGAAAATGCCTCATCCTTACTTGTGGGCAAAAATACAAAATAAGTATTTTATAATCAGAGAGAGTAGAGTCCCAGTATATTTCATGCTTTTCAAAATTCTATAATAGTTATTGTCTATCTTCATATTTATTACTTTCAAATATATGTAGATATATATTAACACAAGCATGCCTCCTAATTTTATACAAAAAGCATACATTTTAGAATAATTATAAACTTGTATATGCTACCAAGTTTATTATTCCTTGTCTGCAAGCCCAACTTCACATTCTTATAGCTCCATTACTTCATCACATTGGTGAGCATGTTTTTCTTGGGTGTCTCCAGAGGTATGGTCAATGCCTTACTCCTCCTAACTTGCTTCTTATTTTTCTATACTTTATTTCAGGTCTAAGATGACACAATGCTCATTTAGTTCATTGGTAAGTGTGGTGATTTGACCATGATACTATGATTGCATTTCCATCATCCAAGTGACTAATTCATAAAAAAAATTCATGAACTTTTTAGCTAGAGCTTTATTGGTGTGTGCCATGAGCTCTATCTTATCCATTATTTCTCCTTGGTCCACCATGAATATGTTTTCTACTTTTTCTACATGCTCATTGAATTCTTCATATTATGGAAACATTGCATTCTCTACTCCAGTTTAGTGCCTCAACGATGACATGTTAGCATTCCATTTCTTACCATTCACACATGAGTTTTATTGTTGGGCTACATTTGGGCTACATTTTCAAGGCATTAAAAATGGTTGGCCTTAGGGAGGCAACCTTTGATCCACTTATGTGTGCATTGATAGTGTTATGCAGCCACAACCTTTGGGTTCCCCAATGGAAAACTTAAAGGGTCAAAATAACCCTCATGGGAATTGGACCTTGGTCAATGGCGAGAACTCATCATTCCTCACTATTGGATCCAACCACTTTGGGTGGGAGCTCCACGCCCATTATTTATAAAAGTTGAGGCATTTGTATAAATCACAACCTTAACCAAAGGTAATTTTTTAGATCACAACCTTAGCCAACACATTAGAGTTACATACAAAATCTACCCATGGAAATACAACCACCTTATCCCCTTGGATATTTTAGTAATAACATAGCTAAATATCAAATGGGAGTTCCCAATCCATCTACACCCAATTTTCAATGGCATTAGATAATGAACCAACATTTTGCAGAAGGCCATCATATGGGGCCAAACTAGTGAAAGATGATAGGAACCTGACAATTTGTTTGATGAAATTGCATATGTCATATTAATGGATTGTGTAGTATGGGTATATGTAATACCTCGGTCTCAACCCTTTGAACTTGATTTGGCTTATATTGTAATTATGTTTTTCATTACTACGTTTTGTTTCATCATTCATGGCATGAGGTATACTTACCATGACGATTTTAAAGACATCTAAACATGATTACTATGAATATAATGAAAGGTTCCAAGGCTAAATGGAGGGAGGAAACATATATGGGGCTATCAACTCAGCAGACGGGAAATGCAAGGGGGTCTAAAGGGGGAATTGACCTATGTCTCATGGTTACTACTATATCCTATCTACAACTTCTTTCATGTGATTGCCATATTAGCATTCTATCCTAATCTTTATGATATTACAATTATGAGCCCAGTGAAATGATTAATTACTTTAAGTAATTATTTCCTATCCTTAAATACCTACCTCCTATATTGAAGAAACTAATTCCTATATTCATGCAATCAAGGAGATTTAAACTAGGGCTCTTGATCCCTATCATTAAGGAAGTAGGAGAGTTGGATTATGATTCTTCCTTTCCCTCTCATTCATTCATGCAAAAAAAGAAGAGAATTCGAATTAGGGAGAGAAGGTGGAGAAAAAAGGGACGTCTTGAGGACAGAATAAAGTTCCTGATGAAAAAAGAGCAACCCAACTATCATAGGATCCATGGAGAGATGAAAGAGACACTATCATGTGGAATTAGACACCAAGATTGAGGAGGGAAGTACTTTCTTTAGCCTCTACACTTTTGTTGGCTTTCTGGGTTGGTTTAGAAGCTTGTGGTAAAGAGAAGAGTGACTTGAGAGCTTCGACAACTCTTCTTCGCCCTCGTGGTCTCATAGCCTAGAACGAGGGTGGAATTCACAAAGGATTTGCCTATGGTTGGGAGGAAAATGGTTTACCCACATCCAGTTGCCTTGGAACTCATTTTATGAAAGATAAGTGTATTATTTTTAATTTTTTATTAAGATTTCAATCATGATGAAATGTACATGCATGTTATCATTATTTATTTTGAGTTCATGCCATGGAAATTATGTTGATGTCATTGAGTTAATGCTTTTAGTTATAACTTATTAAATTACAAAATTTGTATAATAATGAATTTATAAACCTCATGCATGCAAATTGTTTGTAGAAATGCACTGAAAACTGATTTTGTATTTTTAGTGAAACAATTTCATATGAATTCCAATAAAGGCCAAATTTGTTGTGGAGTTAACTAGTACATATCCCCGCATGCTCACTAAAATTAGCCTTTAATTTGCTTGTATGGCCCTTAAAAATGAAAAATGGTTGTAGATGAAATTATACTATAAATTGACCATATGGTTGCCATTGGTGTTTAAATTTCAACAAAAAGTAGCCGACATCAATATCTACGTGCTCACCAAAATCAACTTTAGATTTGTCAGTGTGACTTCTAAAAACACAAAATGGCTGGAGATGAAATTCTATTATAACTTGGCCATATGGTGTCCATTGATTTTCAAATTTTAACAGTAAATAGTTGACATCAATATCTACACGATCACCAAAAATCAACTTTAGATTTGTCTGTTTGACTCCTAAAAACACAAAATGGTTGTAGATGAAATCGTACTATAACCTGGCCATACGATATTCATTGGCATTCAAATTTTAACAACAAGTATTTGATATCAATATCCACATGCTCACCAAATTTCAGAATTAGATTCATCCATTTCATTCCCCAAAAAGTGAAAATACAATCAGGTCAGGAAGGCCTACTTAAATCCCCCATACCTCAGACAATTTGTGTTTGTGTATATGAAAAGTCTTGGCATTTGATGTGAATGTTTTTAAGGGATTAAATGAGATGTTTATTGATTGGTTTGAACCATTTTTACTCTTACATTGGCCTCTTGAAAGAAGGAGGAAGCTAGATTCCCCATACCCTTAAAATTATATGAAAGCTATACATAGATTATTATGTAACTATTGTAAATGATTTTCAAGATTTTTTTTTTTGTAAGTAAGTATATTATATTAAGGACCTCTCAAAAACAG
>CBVK0101140252.1:0-17731 GCA_900067695.1 Picea abies | reverse complement strand
CACAGTGCTTATAAAATAACTAGACTAGACATCTACCTCAATTTCTCACTGTGGAATCTCCTCTAGGGTTCACAATGAACCTTTCACCAATAAGAATTCTTCTTTCCCATCCTTCACAACACCAAAAAAGGAATTCCCTTTCTCTGCAACATAGTCCCTTAGGAAAAAAACCTCTTATCTTGTGCAAAGTTTTAGAGCAAAGGAAGGCACATTCATTAATTATCATGTGTCTTATCTAAGCAAAATAAGATCACAAAGAATATTAATTCTGTTATATTTGCATAAGAGATCGTGCTTCACAAGCATTAATTATCCACTATCAAGATTGACAACAAACTAGCATTAAGGAGGGATGGAACTCTCAATTGTGTATAATTTAAAGTAGACCCTAGAAGGGTAACTCATATC
The DNA here is from genome assembly GCA_900067695.1 of Picea abies. Lineage (NCBI taxonomy): Eukaryota > Viridiplantae > Streptophyta > Pinopsida > Pinales > Pinaceae > Picea > Picea abies. Next base: position 17,323 of record CBVK0101140252.1, on the reverse strand, counting down.
TATAAAGGATTCAAAATGTTATTTTTCTGAACTTGCAATGCAAGTTGGTCAAACCAATTGACTCACTTACAATTGATAAGTTTCCTACAAACTAAATTGAGCAGCTTCAAGAAAAAATGGAACATCTAAATTAAATTATGATGAAGTGAGGAAAATAAGAAAACAATAGGAAATGCTATGAAAGGAAAATAGGAAAACAATGGTGGAGTATTGACCCCTTTTGAAAAATGCTCTTAGAAGAAAATAGGTAAACTATGATGGGCCATCAATCTTGTGTTTTAGAATTAGAGTTTCCAAACTTGACATTGAACTCTTTTTTATAATTATTTTATTTGCTAATTTAAATTTCACAACCACCAACCTTATAATGAGGCCCAACCCTCTCTTGTGTCATGTCATTAACCAAAGGGATCTTTTGCAAAATAATTGATTGGTGTAGGAAATAGTAGCCCTAAGAAACAAAGAAAAAAATATATTCTTGATCATTTAATGAAATAGTCTTCTTGGTATCTTAATCATTTACTAACAATCTCGGTGGTCTCTTTTTAGGGATATTAGTCAAAAACTTGGTGCATGAAGATTTAAATAATCACATTTAAATATCCATGATAAATTAATATATGGTAGTCCTTGTGAATTTTTGGCTTATTTAGTAATTATGACTTAATACAATATCTAGCTTGGTTCAAGACATTGTCTAGCTGATCTCCTAATAGAGCTCAGAATTCACCTTGATATCTTTCATTCAGGGGTTTAATGTCAATGCAACATGAATAAATGAAGAAGAATACATGTGGTTAGGCATCTACTCCCCTTTATTTGTATTTCAAAAGTAATCCTGAGAGTGTCATGAATACTCTAAATGCTAGTCTTCATGGTCTCTTAATCATTTAATGAAAGTCTTTGTGGTCTCTTGATCATTTAATAAAAATCTCGGTGGTCTCTTTTTAGGTATATTAGTCAAACACTTAGCGTGTAAAGATATAAATAATCATATTTAAATATCCATGATAAATGAATATATGGTAATCCTTGTAAATTTTTGCTTATTTAGTAATTATGACTTAATACAATAGTTATTTTGGTTTAAGACATTGTCCAACTGGCAAAACATTAACTACAAGTGCAACAATGCAACAATTTCTTTTTGTAAATGAAGAGGTTCAAGTTGTTGGAGTGATGGTAATCTTCACATAACATAGTCATTTATTGCTAAGCATATTTTTTTATATATTTGACTAGATCATCCTAGTCACTCTCTTTGGATGTATGCCCTTGTTCTAGGAGCCCATAACCCCCTCTTGAAGGGACACCTCACTTTAGTCATGTATAAATACACCACCCAAACTGTCATTTGTATCATCTTATCATATTGATCATAGTAATTGATTACTTAGCCCACAAACATCATATCACAAACATCATATCTTGTGTTTCTCTTGTTTGTGGTTCATCTTCTTTTATGATTCATATCAATTTAGGTTTTATTGGTGACTCCCTTAGATCCTTCACACTCTCTTATTACCTCAACATGGTATCAAAGTGAGTATGACTTCCTCTTATTTATTCAACCTTTTTTATACTTGGCGTTTTTTTCCTTGTGCTTAGCTATTTCGCTATTTCTCTTTAGGTGCCTTAGAGATTTTCCAAATAAAAGGTTTCCAAATCAAATTGTACCAAATTCATAGAATGATACTCTTGATATTGACTCCATGTTATTTGGATGATACTCTTGGTATTGACTCCACATTTCTCAACTTATTTTAGTGGATTAGTTTGATTGTGTGGTGATATTTGTTCTAATAGGACATCACGAGAAGAATGGGAGTAAGACCAACTTCCTTCCCAGCTAAGGCTCCCCGAATGGAGGTAAGCCCGCCCCGCAGGGGAAAGCAAGCCCTTCCATGTTCATTCTGGGCAATTCTAAGAACAGAGCTGCTGAATGAAACCGCACGAGCCATCGAATAAGAGCAGCCTATAAAACCCACCCAACCAGCGTGGGTCCTTTCCATCCCAACCAGCCAGCTAGCAATACAAGCCAGACATATATACCCCACAATTCAATGGAACGTGGAAGTGCACATGGTATTTTCAGTGCTCCTTTCGCAGGCATGATCGCCTTCGTTACAATGGAACGTGGAAGTGCACATGGTATTTTCAGTGCTCCTTTCGCAGGCATGATCGCCTTCGTTAATGCGTAGGTATCTTCATATAACTTATACTGATAATAAAGCCAATGTAAAGAAAAAAATATCAATAAAAGCCCACTGTCCGACATTATTGGCAGGGTTTCCATTGACATTATTGGCAGGGTTTCCATTGTCATAATAGGGGTCAGGGACCATATATTTAACAATTTCTTATCCAACTTGGACATGGAAAACATCTTCCTTGGACGCATTTGTAGATCTGAGGCTACTGTTAAAGCTGAGGGGCGTACTGGGTACCTACTGTCTCCAATGTCTCCTGCAAAATTTTGTGTGTTAACGCTACCTAAATACAACCATCAATGAAAGCAATAGTTAAATTTCCAAACTTTCCACGGTCAGCAATAATGAGACTTAAATAGTCTGTTAAGTAGGCTTACAGTAGTTATGCTTATCGTTTTAGATTTTATTTCTAAAATTTTAAGAATTCATATATAATAATAATAATAATCTATTTTTAAGGTTACCAAATCAGCAAATCAAATTGGTATATGAGATCCCTTTTTTGTGAGACGGGTATAATTATATAATTGTATTATTCTATTTAAATAGAATTTAACTTATTAAATAATTTGTTGGTAGTTTGTGAGCTTAAAATAGTGATTCGTGTAGATTTATATTGTTGAATTTCATAAGAAAAAAACCATTTAGTAGAATATTTAGACAATGCCTTAAATAATGTCTTAGTCTAAACTTTTTAAGAAATGAGGATTTTTTCGAAGACATTTACCTTAAATCTGGGGAGAAATTATTAATTTTTTAGATTTGAGTGATTATTTCTGTATAATCCGAGTGTCCCATGGGGTTTTCAGCATGCTAAATTCATTTCTGTATTCAAAAATAAATTTTGGATAACAAAAAATAGTGATTTGTGTAAATTTATATCTTCCTATCAACAAGCATAAAACTTGAATCACAATAAAAAAATCTAATCCAAACTAGCTTAAAATTTACTTGAAAATAAAATTTGTTTAATACGATATTAGCATAATGTACAACATTGGGAGCAGTCTCATCTGATAGCAATCTTCCCTTCCCTGTTGAAACCAAGCAATCCACTAAAATCAGAGATCTAATTAATCTTAAACTCTGATTAACTGTTCTAGTAATAATGAATGGAACAAAGTTTCAACAAATGTAAAACTTAAATCATGGTAAAATTCTAACTATACTTGAAAAATTTATCGAAATTCAATATAAAAAATTGTTTGAAAATAAAATTTACTTATTCACCTATTTTGTAATTGTAATAATATTTTTAAAAATGTAATACAGATAATTGATACTTGATGTATCATTTTAAAACCATAGAATATATTTCCATTGGCCTGAAATTTCAAGCAAGTTAATATTAAAATAATGTGTCATTTTCTTTTTTAACGTCTAGTGGAAACATTCAAGGAAAGTGGCCATCCAGCAGGATCGCTGGCAAGAAATTGATATGGAATATTGTAGTGGCCATTGCATGTAAGAGAATTGATCTGCATCTTGTCTCTTGTCAGGTTCAAATTAGTTGTATATGGATTGGAAAATGATATAATTTTGTATGCATGGCATATAAAATGGTCTGCATGCGTGCATGCTTGCATGCTTGAGAGTTGACGTGTGTAGGTTTTAGAGTAAAAGTGTATGAGATTTGAGGTTTTAGGCTAAAATTAGCTGTATTTGGATTGGAAAATGATATAATTTTTTTGCATGGCCAAATAGTAAAGTTAATCAACTTAATGACAACATCAGCCATTTATACATGAAGAGCTAAACACCGGCTAAGCCCCACATATATATATATATAAATAAGGATCTCACACTCATCCTCATCTTCATCCATGGCTCCTCTGCCGCTCATAGACCACCACCATCTCAACGTCCCGTGCGCTATGCAGTCCACCACATCCAACAGCCCCAAAGTCTTCAATGACTCTACCCCTTTCATGGCTCCGCTGCCGCACTTCCTCATCAACCACCAACATCCCAATATCCTCTCCACCACACCCAAGAGATTTGACAAGGTATCAGGGCAATCCACAGCCCATGAGGAGACGTGGGAGCTGAAGCAAGAGAGCCAACTTAACTTTGAAGCCTGGAGGTTGGGTGTAGAAACAAACACTCTGCGCAACTGGACCGTGGTGCCTCCTGAATTTGTGGAATACGTGAAAAAGTATATGGTCGGAAGTGGCAGTCAATATGTGAGGGACTCGTACATGCTAGCCAACGAATCCATAGCTTACGCTAACTGTCTCAAACTCTCAGGCGATGGGAAGGACGCGTGGGTTTTCGACGTGGACGAGACACTCCTCTCTAGTCTGCCCTATTTCGCAGCCCATCAGTACGGGTAAGATCAAGTAACAAACAAATGCCTTTCCCCTCTGCTTCGTTTTTTTTTTTTAACTTTTTTCTTTGGCCTCCGGTTTGTAGAGGAGAGGGGATGGAGGATGATGCTTTTATAAAGTGGGCGTCTCTGGCAGAGGCCCCGCCATTGCCTGCTAGTTGTAGATTGTACGCCCATCTGCTTCAACTGGGCTTCAAGATCTTCCTATTAACGGGCAGGTACGACTACGAGAGGAATGCAACTGAGAAGAATCTGTTCCGAGCTGGTTATCATTCATGGGAAGCGCTTTTGTTGAGGTGATCACTGCTACCACTCATGCATTTACCAATTTAGTTTCTTTGATGTTTCTCTGTGAATTTTGATTGTTTACTTTTGATGGGTAATGCATGGGAAGGAGTTGGGCTCATGAGATCAGTGGGCAATTTGTGATGCAGGGAACCGGAAGACTATGAGAAGAGCGCCGTGGTTTATAAATCTGAGAGGAGATTGAAGATTGAGCAAGATGGGTTTAGGATCCGAGGGAACTCCGGCGATCAGTGGAGCGATTTGACTGGATATTCTGTTGGGGAGAGGACATTCAAGCTGCCCAATCCCATGTATTACGTTGCCTGATCTTAATGTTTTGCTTGTTTCATTGCCGCATGGAAAGGACTATCCACCCAAGTAGATGTTGCATCCTATCCTGTTGTGGAATATCCAACATTTTTAGAACAGAACGTTATCAGATCCATAAAATGGCCAATAGATGTTGCATCCTATCCTGTTGTGGAATATCGATTTTTTTTATAGCACAGAACGTTATCAGTTCCATAAAATGGCCAATTCATCAATAGATGCATACTTTGTCCTCAAATGTAGTCTTTTTGAGTAAATTTCAATATCTTTAAGATTGTACTTTTTCACTTTTATATGGCTCCTCGACCTAAATCGAAGTAGGATCTAAGGATCTTACTTTACTCGACTATTATCAGAATGCTATCAGATCCATAAATGTTATCACTTTTAACACAGAACGTTATCAGATCCATAAAATGGCCAATTCATATAAGATGCATACTTTGTCCTCAGATGTAATTTTTTTGTAAATTTCATGTCTTAAGAATGGTACCCTTTTCACTTTTATTTGGCTCTTGGCTTTCACTTTAATAGAGCATTTCAGTATTTTGATATTTTGTAGGTTTATTGTTCTAAGTTTTGGTTTTTTGGGGGATATTTTTCATGGATATTTGTCCTAAAAATTGTTTGATCTGCAGATTTGAGTGGTTAATTCTGTATAATTAGAGTGCTTTGAGGTTTTTCAGCAAGCTGAATCTATTTCTGTATTTAGAAATGAGATTTAAACAACAAAAAATTGTGATTTCTTGCAAATTTATGTTGTCCAATTCCCATGAAAAAAACAAAAAAAATAGAGCAGTTAGACAACCCCTTTTGATATATCTATCTTTATAGTTGCAACTACCTTTGATTACACACACTTTATTTTCAAAAACTCAAATAACAAAACTCATTTCCTTTAAGCTGTGATAATTCATTTTTTTCCCATGATTTTAAAAATTCAAAGTATTTAAATTTGTCTTAATTAGTATAACTTTGTATAAAAAATAGTCAAATTTCTTGAAGTGTAAGTTTTTGGGCTATTTAAAATGTATCTAGCTCTAGATGAAGAGAGAAGTAACAATATTTTTATGTAAATATCATATATATCATATTTTCATTTATTTATAACTCTCATTTCTCTTTTATCTCTCTATATAGTTGTTTTTATATTAGTTGTATATATAAAATCTACAATATCATTAAGAATGAATCATTATATAATTTGTCATCTATCTTGGTACTTTGTGGGAGGAAAAGTTGGAAGAGTTGGATTTTGGTGATTTGGAGTCCAGAAACTTAATAAGTTGGTTTGAGGCATCAAACTATACTTTTTGGGATCAAAACTTTGTGAGGTTAGCTCCCAACCCTTCAAAGTTGTTCTACACATTGTAAAATTTTCAATGGTGCAAAAATCACCTCAATCGGATTTCATATATGGAAGTTATACCTCTCGCAAGTTGACCTACCCTATTAACCACCATGGTACAGAGTGGATGCCATGTCACCCCATTACTCATACATGTGGGGCTAGTCACATGTGGACTTTCAAGAATATTCTGAAGGGAAAAAAATCCTAACACTAATTGAGGGTTGATGTATGCAAAATCCCTAACCCTAACCCTAGATTACTATGAAGCTATGTTAACTGAGCCGCTAGAAAAGGAAGGGGTTCCATTCTTTTGGTATTGTTATTGTTCCATAGTTAAAAAGAATATATAGGAGGAGTGGGATATTGAAGCATAATGGAGGTAGAAGATTTTGTAACAAACATTCAAGCCACAATGTCCATGACAATTCCATAGTGAGTGCCCCTTTCTTTGTACTTGCATTTCATAACTAAGAAAAAGAGACCAAAGCATAGGCCTCACCTTCTAGCTAGGTTTTCTCATGCACTGGGTTTCCTAGGTCACATCTTGTGTTCATTTTCTCGTTTCTTAAATTTGAGATCTAGGGTAATAAACTGCATAATAAAACATTTTTAGAATATTGTAAGATCTGTTGTGACCAAATATTCTAGTGGAATATCTATGACAATTTTTAGATCATATTGGTATCCGAACAATTTTATTTGGGGTTTTTGAGTTCTAGGATCCAGGAATTTCCTTAAGAAAGAAGGCTCAGAACCCTAGTCATGGTGGATGGTTCTAGTTGTAATATCCCTTGGGATGAGGCATAAGATATATTTTCAAAGCTTGAATAACTAGTTATTGATATCTTTGACAATGCGAGACCCCCTTTCTAAACCCTTGATTATATGTAATTAATCATAATTAATGATTTGCATGCAATGACATGTAAATATTGTAAACGTATTATTGCTTAATTGATAATACCAACAATTGACTGTGGGATGAAGCCTTAAAAGCATTGGCCATGATACCACAAAGGGAAAGAGTGAGGAAACCTAGAGAGAGGTTCATCATGCTAAGATGACCCAATCCCTCTTGTTGAAATACCTGATTTGGAAATAATAAGTTAATAACCTCAATCTCGATTTCAAGGAAAATCAGTTAACGAGGGAGGATTGGTGGTTGAGAAACCAACCACTCTCAATGAATGGAAGTATGGAGGGCTGCATAAGGTGAAAAAAATTTGTGAGTTAGAGGAAAACAAGAGTGATCACCACAAGTCCCCATGATTGACCCATGGATTTCCTTCTAACAAAAGAAAGAGGATCGGTCAAGTAATTTCTTGAGGGATGCCTGCAAAAGAAGAAAATGAGTGTAGAAAACAAGAGAGGGAGAGGAGACAGACCGAAGGTTATTTTCTTGGGGATGAGAAGGAAGAAGACAAGAGGGTTCCCACATATGGGAAGGGAGATGTGAATCTCAAAAGAAGGATTTGGTTGCATGACTCATCGAAGAGTCCGTGTACCTAACCCAAGCTAAGAGGATATGAGCTTGATGTTGGAAGATATCTCATAAACATTGAAGATGAATTATCTAGGAGGGTTGAGGAATTTGATACTAGTGGTGGTGTGAAGGAGAGTGACCTTCACATGCCAATCTTCCTAATAACCTGAGAGATATTCTCTGGTGGTATCATGGCTTCGCATGAGGGTGGTCTGTTGCTGAAGTCATTGAGCAAGAAAAGCCTATGGTTGGGAGGAAAGGAGAACACCCACAGTCAGTTGGTTGGTTAAATTCTTGACTAAACATATAAGTATATCATATACTCTATGTAATAGAAATAAATTGTATGGATGGATGCTTGTAATTTTGTTATGGATGTGCATGCCTGATTAGTAATGTTGATAGTTGTTTTGTTGGCAAACCATTGTATTTAAGGGATTATGAAGTTGCAAGAATGATGCATGCCTTGCACATTTGAATATGAACATTATGTATTTCTCTAAAATAAATAAATAAATGTGTGTTTGTGCCTTCTCTGAGCACAATATGATATATTTTGTTGTGTGTTACATGTGAAAGGAAACCAGACATATAAATTAATAAATGAAGGATAATATCTAAGAGGGATGGAATGTTGTAATCCTCTTTCAAAGGGGTGATACATTAACTATAATAATAGTATATTGGAGGCTAGAGGAGGCCATTAGACCATGTGTTAATTCCTAGTCTAAATGAAAAATGTGAAAGTAGAGAAGGGATGGTTGAATCCCTAGATAAAATGTGTTAAAAATGCATGTTTTCATTATTGATCTGGTAGATATGTGTAGCCTAATAGGAAATGTAAAAGAGGGGTGTAACCTTGTGAATATTATATTCCTCTGAGTGGAAATCTTGCAAGGTATAAACCTTGTTTGGAAGAATTGTGGCGTAAGCGCCCTTGAACTTGTAGAGGTCTATGTGTAGTTTCGAGAGCTTTAAGCTCTGTGAAAACCTCACTATTTGAATGAAAATTATGGAGGTTGTGTAAAATCTTCACTAAGTTAGGAGAAGAATCCATTGGTAGTTTCCTAAGTAAGGTGAAGGCCAAGAAGGCATGGTAAAAACCTTGAAAATGACTTAGAAGAATCCATGAATTATATATGTCATGAATCAAACCAATAGCCTGGAGAAAACCCATGTTTTAAGCCTGAAGGAATCACAGTCGTTGAATCCATGTAGCGATGAGATCCTAGGCCTTCGTCGGAGGGTGTATTCCTTAGAGAGCATAGGAGAAGGGTTGTGTAGGATGTCGTTGGGGGAACATTCGAGTTAATAGAAGTCGTTGGATCCATCAGAGAAAGGTATCAATAGATCCTAGACTGTAGATGTTTGTCATAATGGATCCTAGATTGTAGATGTCAGGCATGAGGGTGGCCTACTGTCGAAGCCACTGAGCAAGTAGAGCCTATGGTTGGGAGGAAATATGAACACCCACATTTAGTTGGTTGGTTAAATTCATCACTGAACAAATAAGTATCTCATATACTCTATGTAATAAAAATAAATTGTATGGATGGATTCATGTAATTGTGCTATGGATATGTATGCCTGATTAGCAATGTTGATAGTTATTTTGTTGGAAATCATTTATATTTAAGGAATTATGAAAATGCAAGAATGGTGCATGCTTTGCACATATGAATATGGACATTATGTATTGTTCTAAAACAAATGTATTTTTTTTCCTCCTATGAACGAAGTAGGATATATGTTGCAGTGTGTTACCTATTAAAGGTAACGAAGCATAGAAATTAAGAAATGAACAAAAAGCTCTGAGAGGGACAAAATGTTGTAATACTCTTTCGAATGCGTGATACATTAACTATAATAATAGTATGTTGGAGGTGAGAGGACGCCATTAGAACCTATGTTAATTCTTGGTCTAAATGAAAAATGTGAAAGTAGAGAAGGGACGGTTGAATCCCTAAATAAAATGGTTTAAGTATGCATGTTTTCATTGTTGATTTGGTAGAGTTTTGTTGCTTAATAAGGAGTGTAAAAGAGGGGTGTAACCATGTAAATACTATAAGCCTCTAAATGGAAAGATTGCAAGGTATAAACCTTCTTCTGAATAATGGTGACGAAAGTGACCTTGAACTTGTAGAGGTCTTTGTGCAATTTAGGGAGCTTTAAGCACTGTGAAAACCTACCTGCTTGATTAAAACTTCTGGAGGCCATGTAAAATATTCACTAAGATAGGAGAAGAATTCCTAAATAGTTTCCTAAGTAAGATGAAGGCCTAGAAGAGATGTTAAGAACCTTGGAAAGGACTTAGAAGAATCCATGAATTGGCTAAGTCCTGAATCAAACTCATACCCTGGAGAAAACCCATGTTTTAAGCCTAAAGGAATCACAATCATTGAATTGGCATAGCGATGAGATCCTATCCCTTCATTGGAGCGTGTAGTCATCAGATGCCCTAGGAGCATGGTTGCATAGGACTATGATGGAGGAACCTCTTAGTCAATAGGATCAATTGGATCTATCATAGAAAGGTCTCAGTGGATACAAGAGCTTTCATAACATAGACATAATCCCGCCCAAGGAGTAAAGCGAAATCCAAGGGGTCTAAACCAACCACTCTCAATGAATACAGGCATGGGGAAATCTAGCTAGGACAACAGAGGCTACTAGCCAAAGGTAAAACATAGTACCAAGTCTACATCCCAGTTTGACCCCACGAGTTCCTTTTAACAGAAGGAATAAGACAAATCGAGAACCTTCCTATATGGGGGGGTGAGCGTGCAAGGGGAGCACATGGGTGCAGCCATAAAAGAGGGGAGACTTCGGGTTTTGGAGGGAGTGAACCACATAGGGGCTGAGAGATGTAGATATCAGAGTAGGAAAATGGTTGTGGGACTGGTCTGAGAACCCAAGAACCCATCCTGAGTTGAGAATCTGTGAGCTTGATGATGGAAAGGCATCTGATAAACCACAAAGAGGCATGAGCTAGGAGAGGTGAGCATAGATAATTCCCTGATGGTATCATGGCTTGGCACGGGGGTGTCGAGAGTGCAGGTCTGAATGCATCTGAGCCTATGGTTGGGAGGACAGGCATTCGCCCATAGTCAGTTGGCTCAGTACAGTTTGCAAAACAAATAAGTATTTGTATACTATGTTTAAGTTGGATCAAAACCCAGTGATCTATGTCTATAGTTGTGATGTAAAATCTATATGCCTACTTAATGGTGTTAATGTTTACTCCTTTGGAAAGTTCTTGAATTTGAAGTAAAAGGGCAACTGTAAGGAGGGTTACATCCTATAATTGTACTAAGGTATGACTATGCCTCTTGAAAGATTAAATTCTTGTCTTTTGTAATTTTGTGTGCTTGAAACATTAATGACGTTGCACATGTAAGTGCACAATGAGTATGGACACCTTGTACTGGTCTATATTAAATAATATATACTCGGGCCTATGATCTTGAGGACATAGTTAGATGTATATGGTAGTAGAAGGGTTCCCTGAGTAAGGGGACAAAATCTATAAGGGACAAGTGAGAGGTCTAAGAGGAAGGGAGTGTTGTGTACTTCCTCTTTGAAGGGACGATACCTTAACCATAACAGTGGCAAAGAGGGAATACCTTAGTGGGTTTCAGAGCAAGGTGAGATCTCCTAAAGGCTTGGTAAGCCTAAGAAAGCGCTTAGAAGGTTCCTTGAAATTTTCTAAGTCCAAGTTTGGATTTATAAATCGTATAAAAATCGTGTTTTGAGATAGGACAAAATGCAATCGTTGATTCGACACCGTGAATAGTTCCTAACCCTCCATCAGAGTAGGTTACAATGCTAGGAGACTATGCAATCCAGGTCAACAAGGATTGTTGATCCATCAGGGAGTGGCCCTCGAGAAATCTAGACCGTTGGATCTTTTACGATGAGCATCATTGGGGAATGATGGTGGGATTACCCCTGGAGGCCTGGAGTGGAGTCACTTTGATGGGGAATACTTTGAGGAGCAGTTTGGTTTGTCGATCGAGGAGAGGGAAAGATGCCTCAGCTGTAGATATCCTTATAAGCTCAGGAGGGAGTTTAGTGCTTGGTGTTCCGGTAGGGAAAGGTTTCGACCTTCCCTCGTAAGTTTGAAGTGGAGGAGGATGACATCACCCAACCAATACAAAGTGGAAAGGTGTCAACACCTGGTTGGGTAAGCCCCAATACCCTGTGATGATGTGTGTATCCACGTCACTCCACGCATCCAGTTGTGGGAGTGTCCACGTGTATTGTAGGTGTGGAGCCACATGTCAGGGTTAATCAAATATTTGAGACACCAATAAACATGAGTCATGTTGACACATGTCATGATAGGTGTCAATCTGTGAGTGTTTCATGTGTCCAAAGATGCCAACGTGGTGGCGAGCATGTCTAAGAGGAAGACACATGTTAGTTCACAATTTGAGGCAAGGAGAGCCTAGAATACTTAACTATCATGGATTTATATACCCTGAATAGATATAGACCACTGGATCAAGCGATTAAGGACCGTTGATCCATTGCTAGGAGTATTATTGGAGTTTGATGGTCAAAGTGACCTTGGATTCACGAGGTGGAGATACTATGATGGAGGAAACTCTGAGAGGTGATATAGACCATCGATCGAGGGGTGGACATGGTGCAGTCTCATCCGTCAATTCATCATGGGTCCTTTCATTTCCCTTGGGAGTATTGTCGAGGGAAGTGGCATTAGGGTGACAAAGGTGCCAAAGTGGCGGCTAGCACATGAGTGTAGGATAGGTGTCAAAGCATGGATGGGTGAGTTGAGTAGCCTACGATGATGTGTACACTCACGTCAATACACTTGGGAGGTCTGTGTATCACACGACCCACGTGTCACGCAATGATTGGCACATGTGTCAAGGTAACTTGGCACTATGAGGGAGCGAATTGTGATGCGGTCTGATTTCCACGCGTCAAGCTAGGTGGAAGAGTTGGGTAGGGCCATGTGTCCTTGGTGAAAACTCAATTTTTTCATGGGGTCTCGCTTAAGCGAAGATAAGATGGAGAGCGATGTCATGTTGATGAGGAGCGCTAACATGTCCTAGTGGTTAAAACGTGTCAGCCGATAATTTGTAGGAAGGTCGGAGTGGGACCATGATAGTCTGAACCCTTGGGATAGGTGTCTAAATCCTAGCCTTTGGATCTATCGACCAATAGATCTCAATTGTTCATCGGAGAGAGATTGTCGGAGTGAGTGGTGGTCTCAATGGGAAAGGAACTCCGATGGGGGTACTCCGAGGATTGATCTGGGTCGTTGATCGAAGGGTGGTCTCGATGAAATGACAAAGAATTTGATGTGATCAGAGACATTGATCACCCTAACTCATATGACTATTTGATCTATCAGAGTTACACATGGTCAGAGTATGCTCATATGACTATTTGATCTATCAGAGTTACACATGGTCAGAGTATGCTTGTCGGAGTGGAACAAGATTCTAGAGGGGGAAAGCACTTCGACAAGAGGAACTCCAAGTGAATCTAAGTCGTCGAATTTACAGACCCGATAGGCCAAGAATCCAATGGGCCAAGTGGCAGGTGCCACATCAACACCACATGGAAATAAAGTGTCTCGTGGAAAAAGAAAAATCTGGGAAACTTAGAATACCACAACTTTTGATCCAGAGCTCGATTTTGAGCATGGTAACAGTCATTGGAAATTTCTTGATGAGTAGTAGACGATGGCTCCTTTGGGAATGTGATTTGAGATGGTTGGGGAAAATATAAAACCTGATGCCCCATCCCTTGAAAAGGTACTTAGGGGATTGGGTGTCTTACAAAGTGGCATCAGAGCATAGTTCAAACACTAGGCTTGGATGGGACAGAGAGCAATCTTAAAACTGGTATAGTAAGGATTATATGAGCACGTTAGAAATATTTCCTCTACATTAAAAGTTTGTTTATTATCTGCATTGACTTCTTGAGGGGAAGGACTATAGATTGATTTTTTTTTATTTTTTAATTCCCTACAACATAAAATCTTATCATGATGATTGCAGCAAAAGAAGCATATCGTTGCTTTATTGGAATGATAACTACTTCTACAGGAGTGGGAGTATGCTGACAATCATCAATGGTTGAACCTGAATGTGAATGGATGAAAATGGTAGAATCCTATTAAGGGATGCCTAAATCTAGAGAGTGAATAAACTGGATGGTTATAATAAGTTGTAATGTTTCCTATAAGTATGGGTCGTTGGAGCCTTGGAAATCATAATTGTTGCTAAAAAATGGGAAACTAAAGAATGTATGTATAAGTCCTCATGTCTAGAGGACTGATGGAAAACTTGTAAGGTTAGTTTACTTGACCTGTAATGAATGGAACTGGTTGCTGAGATAATCCAATCAATAAAAGAAGAAAGAGTCCTTCGGATTGTTGATAGTCCTCATAAAAGAGGTAAAGTGATATAGACATAGGAGAAATTTTATGAGCTCGTGGTTGTACAAATATGTGTACATGTCTATTGATTTGAGTATGTGTTTATGCGTGAAAGGGAAATGTGATATATGTTGTAATACATACGGTAATGACTAAGCATGTATGTAACATAAAAATAGATATGTTATAACCTATGTTGGACTGTAGAGTATGGCCTATTGATGGACCAAATTGGTCAATAATGACCTGATGACAATAGAAGAATTAACCACAGGAATGAAATGTTGATAATGTTTCTTCTAATTGCCTTATGAAGATAGGGCTATAAGGATTAATGAGAGACTGATACGAGGTCTGATAAAGGAAGTGGAAGAAATTTTTTATATGACCAATTGGTCATATTGACATCCATAGGTGGATGGTAGCCATATGGATATGGCTTGGTATACTCAGGTAGCAGTTAGAGAGAATTAAGAGAAAATTCCCTTGGTGAAGGTCTATTGACCAATGAAAGGAAGTTGGATATGGGAAGTGTCTCCTGTGAAGGTCTATCGACCTCTGTGTTTTTATTCCTTGTCACGCACCCTGAACCAGTGGCTAACTCGTGGACCGAGTAGTGTCTCATGTGAAGTTCGAGCACCCTGTAAATGTCTAAACCGT
This sequence comes from Picea abies, assembly GCA_900067695.1. Taxonomy (NCBI): domain Eukaryota; kingdom Viridiplantae; phylum Streptophyta; class Pinopsida; order Pinales; family Pinaceae; genus Picea; species Picea abies. The sequence goes on along the minus strand of CBVK0101140252.1, from coordinate 2,266 downwards.
GTTGTGTCTTAGTGTGGACTCTTGTTGTTTTTTCATGTCCATACCTAAATTCCTGTTGCTGCTGTCACCGTGAGTTAACTGAATTTCTATTGTTGTTGTTTTTATCCTCACCTTGCAGGAATTGAGTTGAAACTAGTTGAAGAAGCAGGTTGTCAAGTCTGTGAGCAGCTCTCTCCAGGTAAGAGAGTTCGTAGGTAAGTGGTTTTCTCCCAGAGAGAGTCCAACACTAGCTACAAAGCTCTGAGAATTCCTGATCCGGCTTGTTTCCGAGACCCTAAGTGGAAGGTGAAGCAGCCGATGGACTGTGTGAAAGTGAAGGTGTATACTCCTGGGTGGAACATGCATGTGGGGAATGAGAGTCTGTGAGTAGTGGGCATAAGAAGGCTCCTGGAGAGAATCCTTCCAGTTGCACTATGCAGTTTCCTATAACCTCAGCCTAGTCTAGGAATCCCTTGCCCTGGGTGGAGCTTAGTCCTAGCTCGGGGGTGACCCACTGCTGAGCGTTATGAGCAATGTGGTCTATGGTTGGGAGGTTCATGGAAGGTCTGCACGTAGTTGGTGGTATTACTCCAATTGAAAATATAAGTATCAGTATGTGCTTAATTTATCTGTTATGCATGTCTGTGATGCTTGAATGTTATCATGTATTATGTTGCGTATATGAATTACTATTAATTCCATTGATTCTGTATGGTAGCAATAATTATGTGATTATTGTGATTAAGTGTTTTAATTCGATTAAAATGCATTGTGATTAAGTGTTTTAATTCGATTAAAATGCATATATTATATAAGTGTATATTCCATAGTGGTAACATTACCCGGTCTCTGTGTTGGACGAGGATGCTACAGTTTGGTGTTAGAACTAAGTGAAGGGTCTGAGTAGTAGCGTTTCCCAGATCGGTTGGTGGTCGGGGATGTTACAAATTGGTATCAGAGCTTTAAAGGCTAAGTTAAGGTTGTGTTAGTGGCATTTCCTGGCCTGTTGGTGGTTGGGGATGTTACAACTGGGATCTCTTCATGAAGCACATATGTTTCATCAAGTAACCATTTACCTTTAATAAAGAATATTGTTTAGTATTAATATTATGTTTGTATTGAAATTGTTGTTCTTTGCAATTTATGATATAAAGATATATACCATCACTGTAGATTATAGTATATGCTAATTACACTATCTACAGATGTAAGTCGAGGACTCGCATTGAACATATATAAAACCCCAAACCTGCCCACACTTTTTTAGCATAAGTCATTTCCAGGACTACTTTGTTACAATGAGTATTTGTGAGTTTCATATGCATAGGTCATATGGATTAAGTTGTGTTGTTTGCTATCATTTTTGTCTCCAATAACATACAGTTTAAGAATCTATCTTTAGAACACAATGATACAAGAAAATGGTTACAAATTGAAGCAATTATACATGCACTAGATATTACCTAGCCTAGATATTAGATACATACAGTAGATATTACCTTGCATAGATAGAAAATATTATATGCATCAGCTTCAAACAGAACTACATTGCCTCTCCACTCCATAAGTGATGTTCTTCAGACTGACAAATGATTTCTTGTTGGACTGTGCTCATGCTTGTGGGAATGGGACAAGTCAGGTACAAGACTAAACCAAGAGGCAAAATGTGGTGTTTGCTTGGCAAGGCGTAGTTTGTCGGTGCATTGAAAGGAAAGCTCAGCATTGTGGTAGTGGATTTAATGAAAGATCATCATTTTCGAAGTAGCATGAACATCATTTGTGTGTGAAATCATTGTAATATATTTCAAGCACTGAAAAAACAAAAACATAGATGTGAAATAAAGTTATAACAAAACTGAAAACTTAGGTTATATAGCTTATATAACAATGCAATTTGCATTCTTATATAAGAATTCAATTTTCATTATGTGAGAGCCGCAAAGCAACAATAATACTTTAGGTTATATATTTTGAGAATGAAAATATTAAATTCTTTTGCAATAAGACAACAAATGTGTGAGCCAATAGCCTTCCTCATAAAAGTAAATTAAACATATTAAAAAAATATTATTTTGTTTTCCCTATCTACAACATTGGAGGATGGAAAAATATATTTAGTCAACAGTTAACTAATTGATATTCAACGATGAATCATCAATTCAACGATGAATCTTCCTTATAAAAGTAAATTAAACATATTAAAATAATAATAATTTTGTTTTCTCTATCTACAACATTGGAGGATGGAAAAATATATTTAGTCAATGGTTAACTAATTGATATTCAA
>CBVK0101140245.1:0-11129 GCA_900067695.1 Picea abies | reverse complement strand
GAAAAGACTCGTCACAGGAGGGCCTTGACGTATCCCTCATCAATGACACGAAATAAGTAACATATTTGAGATAGATCAATGTATGAAATGATTTGAAACTGACACAAGGAAGGTCGACATGGTAGAAAATTTATAATTGCAGATGGCCGACTTGATAGGAGGCTTATTAAGGCTGGACTTCTCTTGAACATATGAACAACACGACAATAGTCTTGGTAGCATTGACTCAAGGAGGGCCCAACATATGGACATGCGGATGGTTTAACGAGAGACGAATGGATTTCTCAATCCGGATACACTTGATGAAGGGGGGTGTCATGTTCAAGAGCGACTATTACTACCACTAACATGGATACAGAGACACATTTCTTTATCAAATTTCGCCCTGCCATTTCTGGCGAGTACCTCTTTATTTTTACGCAAGCTTGAGGAAGATAAATATGCTTGTTGATGTAAGTTCATCCATCGGACGAGTCCCTCGGAGTATGTTTAACGAACCCTAAGGAGTGGTTTGGTCCCATATGGGTCTTTCGATGTTTATTTAACGAGTCCAAATAGAGAAAACTTGGGTTTTTTTCATGTTTAGAGAGTCTGAAAAACACTTAAAGAAAACTCCATCGGTTCATTTTTTGTAAATTAATCCGATGAAACCGAAAAAATGATAACTTACCTCTCATCAAATGTTTTCTTTAAATACTTTTACGAGCTTGAAAAGAACAAGGTGGCTCATCAATCGTTTTCGTTTTTACGGAGTGTGAAAAGAGCTTAAAGGATACTCCATGGATTTCGTTTTTCGTGTTACCATTACGAGTACGAAAAAACGACAAAAGTATACTCGGTTACATTCTCATTAATTTACAAGCACGAGAAAGAACAAAAACTAAGCTCGGAGTTTTTTGTGAAAAACCCGAAAAGGATCTGTACATGCGACAAATGTATAAAAGCAAACCCAAAACGACGTCTCCTTGTTCAATATTTCACTCCTAGGTTTTTCATCTGCAAAAAACCAAACATTTGCAATGTCGTTAGAACTTTAGGGTTTAGGTGGAGTATATAAAATAAAATGAAAAAGTGAAAAAGTGAATAAAAATGGGTAAAAAACTTAATTTTGCTATTCCACTGTTACTACACCCACATTTTGTTCCAAAACCCCCTATTTACCTCGAATTTCCATTGCGGATTGCAGAAGGCACAGTTGATCATTTGACGAATGGTCTCCGCAGAACAAGTAATTTTCATCTCCTTCAACTTTTCATGGGTCAATTTTTGTTTTTCATTGTTTAGAAATGGCTATTTGGGTCAAGTTTTCAAGGGTACCCGCGCGTGAAGGTCGTCGCAGGTGCCCTATCTCTCTTTTATTCTCCATTACAGGTTTTCTACGGTAAAGATGTCGGAATGGCGAGAGAGAGAGCATGAAGAGAAAGATTACATTGCCATGAATTACTTGGGAACGTTGAATGCCCTCCGACAATGTGGACTCTTAAAATTTTTCAAGATCCAGGGCATGAGGGCCCAATTGAGGTTACTCAAATACTTAGTTCACATGTGGGATGTGAACCAACAGGCATTCTGTGCCGGGGCTCACATTCTTATGATAGATATCGAGGATATCTACTTCTTCACCGACCTGTCTCGTCGCTGATAGGTAGCAGGGGAGGTGGCGAGCCTATGAGTCACTATATCAATGAACATTGTGTGCCTGGTACTCAGAAGCATAGCGACAACGTCGCTATCTGAGATGTCTGTGAATTGCCTCTACAGACCGTCCTCTACACTATCACACGCATGGAAGGGAGTGCATCTCCTCATATGGCTCTTCAAAGCTACTTCCAGTATGCGTTGGAATGTATGGAGCCTTGAGTTTTCAACTGGTATGACGGGGTTCTTAGAAGCATGAAAAGACAATTAACCAAGTGCAGGAATGGCGACCTGAAACAATTTGGATACAATTCGATTTTAGTGTCCTTCTTCCTGGAAATGGTCCCATCCTTACGCTTACAGGTAGAGTGGGGTATACCTTCCCCACAAGATCCAAGAATGAAGAGGTGGGTTGACCTCATGGCACGACATGTGACTGGTCCTGTCATCAAGTATAATGATATTTTCTTTGACTGGTTGAGGACCTAGATGCTTATGGTAGACGACTATGCCTATGTCAGTGTAGACTTTCGAGGTGACCCAGACTTGGTTATTCTTGAGGGTTTCCAATGGGGAGACATAGGTAAGAAGTACATTTTGCTTTTATAATGTTTTTGTGATTTTTAATATAAAATGTTTTTATGTGTTATTTATTCGATGACTAATCAAATGCTCTTTTGATGATGCAGACATGAGACCTTACCGACCTCCAGGTTCATCCCCCATTAAGAGGTGAGGGGAGAGAGCTAATGTAGCAGGAGTAGCTGTTGCTGACTACGAGATTCTAGAGAAAAATCTAGAGGGCCTCACATTGAACATCTCGGATGCCTCCATCGACGATATCCTGAGGCATTATCAATGCTATACAGTGGACGTGTCTGCATCCATTGGTCGACTGCTCCGTAAATTAGCACGGGCAGTCCCATGTTATAGCAAGCAACATCCGTGATGCTCGATTTGTATACGAAGCCATGTGTTTCACTTTTTTGATATTTTGGTCCTCGGACAAAAACATTTTTTGTAAAACTTTTATCGTTATATATATATATGAGGCTTCTATCGACTTACTTGTTGTATATACAAAGTGTGATTGGGTTTTTATAAATTTCTCAAATGTTTGTCTAACACATAATTAGCTAAAACATCTGTTAATGTATTTAGACTTATAGGCCGAGATCTACACTCTTTCCCTACACGACGCTCTTCCGATCTCACACATGAGACCTTACCGACCTCCAGGTTCATCCCCCATTAAGAGGTGAGGGGAGAGAGCTAATGTAGCAGGAGTAGCTGTTGCTGACTACGAGATTCTAGAGAAAAATCTAGAGGGCCTCACATTGAACATCTCGGATGCCTCCATCGACGATATCCTGAGGCATTATCAATGCTATACAGTGGACGTGTCTGCATCCATTGGTCGACTGCTCCGTAAATTAGCACGGGCAGTCCCATGTTATAGCAAGCAACATCCGTGATGCTCGATTTGTATACGAAGCCATGTGTTTCACTTTTTGGATATTTTGGTCCTCGGACAAAAACATTTTTTGTAAAACTTTTATCGTTATATATATATGAGGCTTCTATCGACTTACTTGTTGTATATACAAAGTGTGATTGGGTTTTTATAAATTTCTCAAATGTTTTTCTAACACATAATTAGCTAAAACATCTGTTAATGTATTTAGACTTATAGGAATGTGTTGATATTCAATGTAATCAAAATGACGTTCTAAGAGGCGAATTCGTAAATATACCCTTAATAATGTAGGACTTCAAATTGTGAGTAAACATTACTCAACTGTAGGACTACTAATTGCGAATCGAGTCTTACAAAGAGATGACGGATTCTGAGTGAAACAACGTCGGTCGATAATTCGATGACTGCACTGTATTCCGCAATATTGTTAGTTGCACGACCAAGGAAAACACGATGTAGAATAATAGATTCATCTGGAGGTGCATAGATTGCCCAATCAACAAATGCCAAGTTTTGTGTACTGCGACTAGCGCCATCAATGAAGCCAACGTAGGGGAGCGAAGACATCGACATCTGGAAACCAAGCACAACGCAAGGTAAGCAACTGAAGGTTGAAACCAAACAACGAAAAAGCACACAAAAGTATGATACACTAAAAGTACAAGCACTCATGCAAAAATGACTTAAACATAGTACTTCTTTAAGTAAAACCCATTTCTGGGTTCACTCAAAGGAATTCCATCATAATCGAGTAGCTGATAAGCTCCCTTCTCCAACACACATTTGACAATGTAAGGACCTCGAATTTACCGACCCCTAGCAAATCATGATCTTGTTCATAAAGGAGAACTAGATCACCTTTAGAAAAAATACGTGGCTTGACATGCTTGTCGTATTGGGCTTTAACATGTATGTTTCTTCTGAGTTTCAATAACTAGGGCGACATCGTGACACGTTTTGTCTAGTTGCATAAATAAAAAAGACTCTCTTTTTTGACAGAGGTATTGGGGAGAAGTTTAACAACCAGTTTCAAAGATGGTATTTTACATTCAATCGACAAAACAACCTCGATACCATAAACTAGTTATATGGTCCAGTTATAGGTGCTTAGATTCGAAATTGAGAGATGCGACGATGAAAGGAAAACGTAATCCAAGAAAATCAAAACATTCTCAATGCAATTCCCAAATCAAATTCACAATGTAGACAAAATCGAAAAAGACAAGAAAACCTTTTGACATAAGCAAGCAAAAAACGTTTTTAAATCAACAAACAATGACAAACAAAATGAATCCAAAACTCAAAACAAACCAAAAAACCTTTGTCAAACAAGCACACAGATGAAGATCTGAGATTATATCCTTGTGACAATGAACATGAGCAAAAAACTTGCAAAATGCAAAGAAAGACTTTCAATCACTGAAAACCAACCACGAGCAAGCTTTAAACTTAGGAATCAATCAATCATGGGCATAGGAAGTTCGCCCTAGGCTACAAAGGCAAATCTGGGTGGTAAAAGACAAAATGACTCACTCCATCAAAATCTACAGGAGTCGTCGCAGACTGAGTATGAGACAATGTGCGACGAGCTAAGGTCGTCGTAGGCTACTGGCAGAGCACAGTGCGACGTCGCCGCACTAGAATGGTCAAGCAGAGTGCGACATTTAGGGATCGTCACAGGCTACCAATAAGGTACAGTGCGACGATATCTATAAATTTGGAAAATTTGGAAGAAAGACAGAATCTAAAGGAACTTATAAACCTAGGGAGTCTAACTAGATCACCCAAAGATTCAGAGGATGAAAAATATCAGAGGAAGACAGGCTAAAAGCAAATGTGAAGCAAAAAATCAAAAGGAGGTCGTATACAGTATGGTCACCAATTTTGTTATGGGACTTATCGGTAAATACATACATAAACAAATCTCCCTAGATCCACCTAGATCTAGAACAAAACAGAACAAAATATGACGCTTTCCCTAAGCTTTAATCATTGAATTTACTATTTAACAAGAGATGAACAACATTCTGTTTAAATATCGCTCCCTCTTTTCATTGTCGTCCTAGCTCCATTCTAGTGCTCCTATGATATGGAATCTGCAAGGGAACACAAGCCAACCAAAGTGAAAGCAATATAATATACTCAACGAGAACTTATGCATGTGATCAAGAAATCATACAATAAAACAAAGCAAGTTTTATGGGAAAGAAACATATCACTATATTATAAAATAATGAAAGTGGAGATTACAACCAAAGCCTTGTTGTTGCAAGGTCCCCTTTCGATGACCCTTTGCTCCAACACAAACATTTGCTCCGACCTTGAATGAAGAAGATCCCCAATGACTTGATATACTGAAATGAAGCCCTCAAGTATGAACTGAAGTAGAAATCCTCATCCAATTCTTAGCCTATTCAATATTAATTTAGCTTGAATCAACCTTCATTAACCTTAGCCTTTTCCATGAAAAATCCCTCTTTATATAGGGGAAAGAGAGATGGTTGAAAAGATTAGGATGATCCCACCAAATTAGAGAAGCGAGTAGGATTCCAACCATACAGATGCCACCTCATCCTCTAGAAGATCCCCTTCTAGAACTTTCGTGAAGCTCGACTTTTTCTTAGCCTTTTGACATCGTCGCATCCTCGCAAACCCTCTTTAGGGCAGAGGGCGACGACCAGGCATCGTCGCACCTTGCTTATGGTGCAACCAGCCTGTGACAACCTTCCTTAATAGGGTTTTTTTAGAAGAGAAAGTTAGTCACTTTCCTCATGAAGAAAGACTCTTTTTGGGAACATGAACACATGTTGTCAATGGATCACCAAGATGACCAAAATAATGTGTAACACCTTTTTTTGAGCATATCCTTCGACCACTAATGTGTCTTTAAATCTCTTCTTTCCACCTGCTTCTTCCTGCAATCTATACACCCACTTGTTTTGCAATGCTTTCCGATTGGATGGAAGGGTAACTAAATCCCATGTGTGATTTCCTTTAAGAGATTCCATCTCATCTCTCATGGCTTCCATCCATTTATTGCTATCTTTATCTACACATGCTTCTTCAAACGTAGTAGGTTCAGATTCATCAAAAAGCAATAAATATTGAATAAAATCATTATACCTGGTTGAGCTCTCTAATGGACCTCCTAACTGGAGGAATCAACTCTTGTGCATTACTCGCTGGATGAACATGTTCTTCATTATCTTGAAAATCTTATGGCTAGTCATGTGTTTGGATTTGCACTGGTGGTTGTGGCTGGTTTACAATCACCTTTTGTTTAAACATATCACTATGATTCGTGATATCTTCTAATGAAATATACTCCTTAGGGGATTTTCCTCCTCCTTGTAAAACTGGTATTACCTTCTCATTAAATATCACATCTCTGCTTCGTATGACACACTTAGTAATTGGATCCCACAACCTGTAACCATATGTTTCTTCTCCATATCCATTGAAGATACATCTTTTAGATTTCATGTCAAGCTTAGTTCGTTTTTCTTTTGGAATATGAACAAAAGATTCACATCCAAACACACTCAAATAATCATAATAAATTTTCTTACCTAACCATTTTTCTTCTGGAATTCCAAATTCAAGCAGAGTGGATGGTGATCTGTTAATCAAATACATTGATGTATTTACTGCTTCTGCCCAAAACTCTTTTCCTAGTCCTGCATTTGAGAGCATGCTTTGGGCTGGTTCCATAATGGTTCTATTTAACCTTTCTGCAGCACCGTTCTCTTGCGGTGTAAGATGAACAATCAAATTCTTTCTAACAATACTCATCTCGATTGTCAGTTTTAAAACTTTTAATCTTATAATCGGTTTGGTTTTCAACAAGTGCTTTGAAGGTTTTAAATATACCAAAAAATTCATGCTTCTTTTTCATCATATAAACCCAAACCTTCCTAGTGCAATCATCCAAAATAGTAACAAAATAAAGCGATCCTCCAATAGATGCTACTTCTGTGGGGTCGAAGACATCTGAATGCATTAGCTCCAGTGGTCGTGTCTTGATCTTGTGTTCCCTTTTAGAGAATCTTGTCCTCTTCTATTTTCCATAGATGCAATGCTCACATAGCTCCATATCTATTTGTTTCAGATGACGTTGGGACTGTGTTAGATAAGTATAAATACAAAAAGTTTATATGTAGTAGATAATATTTGGTCTGTTTCGTAATATGCTTTACATAAGTCATACCAAAATAAATCACACACCAATTAACTAACCGTGTTATGTTAATTCTCTCCATGTAATCGTGTTATGCCAACTTTTGCACGTTTTCGATTCTAATTCGTGGTGAGTTTGAAAATGTCTCGATCCCTAAATGCCTAGTTTGATAGAAGTTATGGTGGATTGTGAAATAATTTTGACGGGCTATGTAAAAGATAGCCTTTCGTTTTAAAGATTTATATAAATTTAAATTTAAATTTAAATTTAAATTTAAATTTAAGTAAATTTAAATTTAAATTTAAGTATTTTTTGAAGCCAAATTTTGGATGAATAATTATCTTACGAGCTAAGAACCCTTTGGAAGAGCATGGACAGATTTAAAATTTGATCGTTGGATGCCATCTTCTCCTCGTGCACGTGTAAATGAAACAAAAATTTTAAATTCGAATCCTTCTAATTGGGTTAAATGAAAATTTCACATTGGATTATCCATTCCTTTACTCGCATCCCAAGGTGAGTCATTATAGAGGTTTTACCTATTTTAAATTCGAATCCTTCTAATTGGGTTAAATGAAAATTTCACATTGGATTATGCATTCCTTTACTCGCATCCCAAGGTGAGTCATTATAGAGGTTTTACCTATTTTTATTTACATATGTATGTTGCTTTTTCAGCGCATGCATGGGATGTGATGTAATTGTAAGTGCGGACCTCACATTTACAGAATTTGACTACATTTGACTACTTTTTTCATAAATTTTATTTACCAATTATTCAACATTAAAATAACTAAATGACAATGGGCCTACAAAAATGTCTCTTGATGCTCGAAAATGAATTCAACTAAGTAGTAGCATGCGTCATATAATTAAGATAAAATAGAATAATATTCATTCTATTTCTTTCTTGTAAGTGCATCACATGGGGTTGCGACTTGCAAGCCACTCAAATCTAATCTTATCATTATCTTTTACCGTTGACATGGTTAGCACTAAGTACTTGGTTGCAAAGCATTAAATGCTTTACATGTTGAGATGTTCATTGTTGCATTTAAATTAATTTTGGATTCAACGATGCACATCTCAACATGCAAAGCATTTAATGCTTTGTAGTGGGGTGTTTAGTGCTAGTCATTTGATATTACATAGTTGATAGGTTGAAAGACAAGAATAACACCTAGCAATAGGTTGTGATGTTTGAAAATTATAATATATTTTGTCTAAAAAGTGTACAGTTACTTTTTACTGGGGCTCTCTAACATTGGATCCAATGGTGCATACCACGACTTGTGGGGCATTTAAAACTCTCTAACTGGGCGCTTAGTGCTCATCCTGTGACATTAGGCATTTGACAGGTTGAAAGAGAAGGACAACACCTAACAATAGGTTGTGACGTTTGAGTATTGTCATATACTGTCTAAAATGTTTACAATCTCTTTTTATATGGGCTTCAATCTTTGGGTTTCTTAGTTCTATCATTCTATGAGACCGAGCAAAGTATTATGTTTATTTTGAAAATTAATATATGTCATTTCCTTTCGTTGATGTTTGACCTAATTGTTTTGTAAATATATATACCCTTGCGATCTGCATGGTTCTATCTGGAGTTTATGGTTCTATCTGGAGTTTAGTGAATGATTGTTCAAAGATATTTGGAAAATTGCTCATGATTGTTCAAAGATATTAAGTAATTGTTATTTATGAATTTTATTGCTTGGCATGTGAGTGCACCTTTGTCTCGCTACTCCTCCACCAACCCCATATGGTCATTGTTGATCTTTCACCTTATGGTGGCCACCTCTATTTATTTACCTGCATCCATTGCTTTTATTTACTAAGATTGCCTCTCGACCATTGCCTCCATGTGGCTTACCATGACATCCCTAAATTCTAATGGCCCCCTTCTCAATTAATCAAAACAAGAGATGGAAGAGTCCATCTCTTGTTCTTTTCTTGTGACTACTTCTCCAAGGTATACTTCATGGGCAACAATGTATAAGGGAACATTACACATCACCAAGAGTGGGATGGAGAGATCAAAATCAAAGGATTGTTTTCGTCATATCCTTTCGTCAAAGGAATATTGTTTTCGTCAAAGGATGAAGAAAAGGTGTTTATCGTCTTTGAAGCTAAGGAGAGGCATTTCTCAGCAGAAGCAACAAAAACCCCATTTTAGAAACCTACTTGTCCCCACTAGAGTAACTAATTATAGTTTGCAAGTCACTCCCACCTCCCATCCATTGTTATGGTGGTTGGACAATGTGAAATTCCGAGAGACAAACAATTGTTGACTTAATAGCTGATGGTTCCCTCAAACAAGTTGAAAAGGACAATTATTCAACCACGATTGTTAGACAATTTGTAAAGACGATGTCTTCTTAAAAGATGCCTTAGGTTTAAATACCTAATAAGAATGTAGAGTGTTCATAAAAATGTAATTATACCTTCTATTTGATGTAATCAATTATGGTATTTTAGATGAAATGATCTCTCTTGTTAAATTTTTTCTCTATTAAAAAGTGGTGGTGGTTAAATATTGAATTAAATTAAAAATTTATTATTTTAAGAATTTTGGTAGTGGTAGTGTTGAAGTAAATATAAACAAAAATAAATTTATTTTAAAAATTAGTGTTAGTATTCCAAGAATTTATTAATTAACTATTGCAAGTATGTATGGTAAATTTTTATTTTTTCTATATATTATCATATAATAAATAAATATTATGAAATAAAATTTGTTAAAGTTATAATTTTTAATAAAAAAACAAATTTAACAGGTTTAAATTATACAATACTAACATTTTATTTTTTAAAAAAGAGTTTGAGATTCAAATGCTTTGGAAATGGATGCATCGGAAACTGTTTTTCGTAGGCATGCTTTTCTGTTAAAGCACACAAACAAAAAAGCAAAAGGAAGGTTTGGAAATGGATGCATCGGAAACTGTTTTTAGTAGGCATGCTTTTCTATTAAAGCACACAAAAGCAAAAGCAAAAAGAAGGTAACGGTTATTGAGTGGCTATTTTAGTGTGTGATGCAAGTCATGTCAAGGCAACGGGCGAGATTTTTAGAGAGTATTTATAAGTTCTTTCGGATACTGATTGAGCCTGTACCTGCTTCGATCTTGAAGTCGTTCCTGCTTGGATGTTAGTGAGATGCAGTTCTTTTTCATTTGTTTCTTTTTATTTTCTGATTTGAAGGCCTGTACCTGCTTGGATCTTGAAGTTTTCCCTGCTTGGATGTGTGTGAGATGCAGTTCTTTTTCATTTGTTTCTTTTTTAATGATTTGAAGTTGCGTTTATCTTTGTTCTCTATTAATTTCTTAGGTTTATAAATTTCTTAGGTTTATATGTCTTATTTTGTTTGGGTGTGATGCAAGTCGTCTCAAGGCAACGGGCGAGATTTTTAGAGAGTATTTATAATTTCTTTACGGTAGTTGCATTCTCTAATATTTTTATCTTTGTATCTTAGGTTTATAAATTTCTTAGGTTTACATGTCTTGTATTTTGTTTGCGTGTGATGCAAGCAAGTCGTCTCAAGGCAGCGGTAGTGGTTGAGCTCGTGCCTGCTTGGATCTTGAAGTTGTCCCTGCTCGGATGTTTGTGAGATGTTGTTCTTTTTAATTTGTTTCTTTTTATTTTATGATTTGAAGGCCAGTATCTGCTTGGATATTGAAGTTGTCCCTGCTTGGATGTGTGTGAGATGCAGTTCTTTTTCATTTGTTTCTTTTTTGATGATTTGAAGTTGCATTCTCTAATTTTTGTTATCTTTGTTCTCTATTAATTTCTTAGGTTTATAAATTTCTTAGTTTTATGTCTTGTATTTTGTTTGCCTGT
>CBVK0101140244.1:0-17445 GCA_900067695.1 Picea abies | reverse complement strand
CTTGTATTTTGTTTGCCTGTGATGCAAGTGGTCTCAAGGCAACGAGGGGGATTTTTAGAAAGTATTTATAATTTCTTTACAGTAGTGATTGAGCTTGTACTTGCTTGGATTTTGATGTTGTCCCAGCTTGGATGTGTGTGAGATGCAGTGCTTTTTCATTTTTTCATTTGTTTTTTTTTAAAGTTGCATTCTCTAATCTTTATCTGTGTATGTTTTGTATTTTATTTCTACAATAATAATAGAGAGATTTCTACTAATCTTTATCTGTGTATGTCTTGTATTTTATTTCGACAATAATAATAGAGAAATTTGTATTGAGTTTATAGCTTCTTTTTATATTTCTTTTTTCTGCAATTCTTTTTAATAGCTAGAAATTTAGCAGAATATTGAAATGTATGTTTACTCATGGAACCATTAATTTATTTATGGAAGTTAAACTTAGAAGATTAGTTTGTCAATTTCAACTTCCTTTTTAAATACAATGCTCATCAATAACCTACCATGTAATTCACAGGCAACAAATTCAGAAAATTGTGAGCTCAATTTTAAAATGTTATTTCCATTTCCCATGATTTGTCTTCACTATTTTCTTGCTCTGCAGAACCTTTCGAAATCAAATGATGCCGTGATTACCAACGCTGGCCCTACCACTTCATTTAATTTTTACTTATTTGGAGTCATGTGGTGCATTTTATTCTTTATTCTACTTCATGTTATCTGTCTGAATTCCCTATTTTTGAATGTCTATTGTGTGTTTTCTTTCTTCATATTTAGATGTTCAGGTGTGTAGTTGATGTCGGAATAACAGTAATGGAAATTGTTTCCACAGATTATCTGGTTTTTGTTTACAACTTATTTTGTTCTTGATTCTACTCCCAGTTATTTGTCAGTGTTCCAGGTTTTTGAATGCCCATTCTCTGTTTTCTATATCTATGTTAAGTTGTATGGTACATGTATGAATAACAATAATACAAATTGTTACCATTGATTATGGGTTTCCTTTTTGCAATTTTGTTTCTCTGTAACCCTTAATTTCCAGGACACGTGAATAAAAATTCAGCAGAACATTGGAATGGTTACTCTGGAAGCCGTAGTTGATTTGCTATTTCCAATATTTATGCTAATTTCTTTCATTTATGACCTTGCATGTCTATTTTATATTTTCATTTAATGATATCTCTATGTTTATATGTGTTCTTTATGAACATTATTCTCTTTATTTGAACAATATGAAAATATATGTTTCCGGTGATTTTTTTTTTTTCCTTTTACATATTGTTTTTGTCTATAACCTTTAATTTTATTTTGTCTGTAACTTTTAATTTCAATATTTGTGAAATGTTGAAGAGTATACTTTATGCCTTGCTATGTTATCCATAGGGAATACTTTTAGGAGATTATTTGATTGAGTTCTGAAATAGTCCTTTTCTATTTCATATTATTTGTGAGTTTTAAATTTTTTTAATGTATGCACAACCCTCAAGTGAAACTGTGCTAATATGATGATGAATCCTACCTAACTACTTTTGCATGTACAATTTGTGGAGTTGTGAAAACATTGCATTCTTTGCATTGTCTGTTGCATTAAAGTTTTAAAATCAGATTTAGTATATTAAATTTAGAGTTTAAAAATAAGATTTAATATATTAAATTTAAAGTTTTAAAATAAGATTTAGTATATTAAATTTAGATGAAACTGGAAGGATATAGATACTTTAAACCCTATATTTTTGTTTATATTTCCTAAACTTTGCATTATATGTTATTTGAACAAGCATAATCTATTGCAAAGTTACAATTCTAGTTGACCTGGAATAATTGCAAAGATGCAACCCTAATTCTGAATGCCTTTGAATTAGTATCTCATCTTGTTTTAAACTATAAATAATTTTCAGGCCTCCCATTTCATTCTTGAGAATTCATATTAAATATTTTACAGGTAATTTCTTTAGTTAAATGATAAATCTATTTGTTATATAAACTATTGTAAATTAATGTAATAGGAAGACTAGAGTTGAATTACCTAGAAATATAAAATATGAGTAAAAGTCCATCCTTATTAATAATTTCATTTTAACACGTCATCATGTCTACCATACACTAGTAAATATTCTGCAATGCCTCAAGTGTGACGACTATTTTGAATGCTTATGCCATATATGTTTAAGGTGCATTTGTGTTTTCTGTGAGTCCTTTTCTTCTATTTGTTTTTTAATCTTTGTTGAAACTATTTTGTCATGGCTTCAAATATGTGCTAAATTGTTAATAGTTTTTCCTAATCTTTTTTAGAACAAGGTTAAATATTTTTTTTATAGAGTTGGTTTGCATACCAAAACAAGTGATTGTCATCTAATTTAAATTTTTATCTAATTAAAACACATTTTTTTACTTCTTATAGTTATATTATCACATTTTTTTTCCTGGAAGTTGTGTCTAAGCAAATGGGTTCATGCTTGGAAGTTGTGTCTAAGCAAATGGGTTCATGCTTTTACAGTTGATTGGAGTCTGACTGAGAACATTCTCATCATATATGCTTTTGAGGTACTTTCTTTACTATTTGACTGTGTATATGTTGTTGCTTATTGCTGAATTTACTAGTCTATTTATTGCCTCATTTGGTTGAGTTTAGAAAGCATATCATAACTCCCTTGGAAATTGAAACTTTTGAAATAAGGAAAGGTTAATGAAGCTGAACAAGTTTTCTCTAGGTTAGTATTTTGAGTATATAGTCTTCTCCTAATGGTTAATGAAGTTGAACAAGTTCATTTAGGGTTAGTATTTTGAATATATAGTCTAGATTGAACTCCACTTTCAAAGGAACACGGATTGACACTGAAAGTCTATTAAGTATTTTTTAGATATCACCATTAAACTCAGATCATAATTTAATTTCCAATTGAAACTTAATTTTCACCGTTCAAGGTTCTATGTCCTATTTCAAACATTAAACCATAAATCAATCAATCTTGATCATGTATTTTTTTAATTTATAAATTATTAGTTTTGAACCTTGTTGAAAATATGCCATTTGTATTTGTGAAAACTAAATTATTAGTTTTGAACATTTAGTTACTTTTTTATAATAATAATTTCTTGATATGGAGTTGTGAATATTTGTAAGGAATTTTAGTTAAGAATGTAATTTTCTCTTGATGTATCTTTGGACACTAGAGTGTTGTTGTATCTTTGGAGTCTGGACACTACCTAAGGAGTATTGTTTTTCAGATGGGGTTGTTCTATTTGATAAGGTTCTAGTTGAGATTGTTCCATAGGTTTAAGCTCATCTACATGCAATTTTTTTATCTTATTCTTCCATCTTTGACATTTGATTTAGTAGCTGGGAAAACATCTGACTCCCAACAAACATCTTAATAGATTCTTTAAGGTCTATTTACAGATCAACCTTTACTCAATATAGTAGTCAACCTTTATGATTTTCCTTGAGAGTTCATGGAAAACTAACTAAGATATAGTGTCTCTTAATGGGGGCTGAGGGGTTTAGGGTATCATCCTCCAGGATTGAAACTAAGGATTGTTTTATTTGAGAAGGTTCTAGTTGAGATTGTTCCATAGGTTTAACCTCATCTACATGCAATTTTTGATCTTATTCTTCCATCTTTGACATTTGATTTAGTAGTTGGGAAAACATGTGACTCCCAACAAACATCTTAATAGATTCTTTAAGGTCTATTTACAGATCAACGTTTACAGTATAGTAGTCAACCTTTATGATTTTCCTTGAGAGTTCATGGAAAACTAACTAAGATATAGTGTCTCGTAATGGGGCTGAGGGGTTTAGGGTATCATCCTCAAGGATTGAAACTAAGCTATGGGGACTCTAGATTAATAAATTGCTGACTTGGCAAGGTACAAGAGTGATAGGCAACCCACTTGGGAAAGTAGATATTAAATTGCTGACTTGGCAAGGTACAAGAGTGATAGGCAACCCACTTGGGAAAGTAGATATTGGTTGACAAATTAACTAAGAAGTTTCCATCCCTATTGCTCATTTGAAAACCATGTGTGATCATTTGCATGGTGAACCTCTTTAAAATGAAGGAAAAAATATTCTCTAGTGAGGTTT
The DNA here is from genome assembly GCA_900067695.1 of Picea abies. Taxonomy (NCBI): domain Eukaryota; kingdom Viridiplantae; phylum Streptophyta; class Pinopsida; order Pinales; family Pinaceae; genus Picea; species Picea abies. Next base: position 13,361 of record CBVK0101140244.1, on the reverse strand, counting down.
CAAAATCATATCTATCATAATGTCCAAGCTAGTCATGGGCCTTAATTTGTACAAACCACCCCTTTCACATGCATTTACTAACAGTTAATCAAGGAATAACTTTACCTTCCCTCTTCACCTTTTTTTTCCATGCTGATCATTTTGTTCAATCATCAAGTTTTTCTTTGATTTTTTGATTAGGTTATTAATTATTTTACATTTATATATGAAAAACATCAATTCTAGCTTGCACTTCTTGAATATAAACATAAGTGTGCTATAAGTGCTTTTCTCTAGCCCTTTAAATTTTATATTTGTGGGTTTTCCCTTTTCTACTAATGGTTTTTCTCAAGCTAGAAACCTGTGAATGGAAGCTTTAGAAAAAAGGGTTTCCCGTCCACAAATGGGAAGCAGAGACCAAAAACAACTTTTTAGTGTTGTCCTTTTTGTTTTGGATGGATGGGAAGTAGACACCAAAAACAACCTTTTAGTGTTGTGCTTTTTATTTTGGATGGATGTTATTGAAACACCCCTTGGGAACCATTTTTTTTTTATCAAGGACTACAAGTATCTAGACAATTGAATATATTATGAACCCAAATAAATTATGCTAAGCAATTAGAAAATATGATGGAATTTAGAAAATATGATGGAATAACAACATTTGAGTTGTAGACATAGATATTGAATATATTATGAATCTAAGTTAATTATCTTAAACAATTAGACAATATAATGAAAGAGCAAAGTTTGAATTGTAAATATGTTTCACATTTGTTAGTTGATGGTGTCTGAATGTTGATCCAGAGGATGGCAAGATGGAGCAACCATTGTTTGTCCGAAGAAAATGGTATGAACTACATTATCTATTCATCCTCTTGTTTTCACTTTAGTCAATTTAAACTTCAACCAGAATAATACAAGGCTTGCCTTATCATTTTTTTTGTTGCTAGATAATGTGGCTTTTGTTAAATTATGGATGATGCCCATTTGTTTCTTTTTTTAGTTGGATGATTTGAAGTTGCATTCTCTAATTTTCTTTTATCCCTGTAATTTAGTAAAATATTGGATTGTTTTCTCTCATAACTGTTGTTCAAATGTTTTGTGAAAATTAAATACCATGCTCATCAACACGATAGCACATCAACATGATAGGGGATATATTCATGAAATAGAAATATTCAATTTTGTATTGGTGGTTTTTTATGCTATGTGATTCAATTCCTTTTATGTTTAGGCAATTCTCTCAGAGGTGGAGTGCGTCCAAGATGATGAGAAGGGTTGCCTGAGTTTTTCCTGTGCCTATGTATTACTTGTTGAATATTTGTTTCCTATTTTCTTCTAATCACATGTTTATGTTTGCGTCTATGGTTCATGATTAGCGTGGTTTTTTTTTACAATTGTTTTTATCTGTAATTTTTAATTTCCTGGATGCTTGTGAGAAATTTTTGCAGAATATTGAAATGTTTATGAAATCAATTGCAGTGCTTGTCAGAATTTTTAAGAAAAATGTGAAATAGCATGAGCGCTTCATCTCTTCCCTATTTATAAATGTCTTGTGCATTTCTTCTTTGTGATAATTCTCGTTATTTCCGTTGCATTCAGAATGCCTATTCTTTATTTCATGTCACATTTGTATGAATCTCTGTATGGTTGAAGGATATATATATATATTTAATTTTAATTTTCTATTCTTCTTTTACAAATTCTTCTCTGCTATGGTCATTCTTTGGAGAATGATGAAGTTATATTCATCTTATCTAATCTATGATCTTTAATTTCGATCATGATGCAGGTAATTAGTAACTTAACAGAATATTGCAATATTTAAATTTTGAAAGCGGTTCTTAATTTATTCATGAAAATCAAATTTCATGTTTATTAATAGAATACAATGCAATCCAGATAATACAATTTCAGAGAATTGTGTGATCAAGTTTTGCATCGATTGTTTTCTAATTCATGTAATTTGTTTTTAACAGTTATTTTGCTATCCCGAGTTCCAACACCCTTAGAAGTGCAATACTACCAAGGTCATGAGAAATGCTTCCCAAGTTCATCTCCTCTTCATTTACAAGTCATTTGCAATATTTTATTTTCTGGTTCATTTATACGTTTGTGGTGTTCTTGTTTTCAAATGTTTATATTGTGTTTTCTGGACTTCTATGTGGTATGGTGCATGATCTTTGAACAATATTGAAGGAGACTATTTCCTTTGATTTGTTAACTTCCTTTCACAAATTCTTTGTAACCTTTAATTTTTAGGATGCATGTGATTCAAAATTAAATTAAGTGTGATATTGGAATGAATTGATTTGTAAATTTCTTTTAACAGCGGTCTTTTGATTTTTAGGATGCATGTTATTCAAAATTTAGCATGACATTGGAATGTGTTCAGTACTGGCAGATCCATCTTTTATTTGTGTGTAGAAGTTAAATGTGATGCTTACCAACAGAATAGAGTGTTAATGACAAGAAATAATTATAAGAAATTGTGAAATTGAGTTTTGCATCTCTACTATTTTATAATTTCCCTGATTTTCCATTATGCTTTTGTTGTAATGCCGAGTCCTTAGAAGTGGAACGCTGTCAAGATAACAATAAATGTTGTGCATATTGTTTATATGTTATATTTCAATTATGTCTATTTTGGTATATGGTTCATTATCAGTGTTGTTCTCCATTAGAAGCTTTGAACAACATTGATGGAATTAGTTTCCTCTATAAATTTTTGTTTTTCTTTTTACCAATTTTTTCTTTGTAATTTTTTAGTTTTTTGGATATATGTAATTCAAAATTTAACAGAATATTGGATTGCTTAATCTTATTCTTAAATTAATTTCTTTTAACAGAATATTGGATTGCTTAATCTTATTCTTAAATTCGTTGTTTATATGTTTATGGAACGTAAATGTGATCCTAACAAATAGATGACATTGCTAATGACCAAATAGTTTAAGGAAATCTTGAGATTCATTGCTAATGACCAAATAGTTTCAAGATTGTTTCAGGAAATCTTGAGATTGAGTTTTGCATGGAGTATTTTCTCTCTTTTTCTGATTTGTCTTTATGCTTTTGTTGTTATGCAAACTCCTTATAGGTGGAATGCTGCCAAGATGAAGAGAAATGGTATATGTATGCTGGATTTTCATTATGTCTATTTAGTAAGGGGCATTATAATTGTTGTTCTCTGTTTCAGGTTTTGAGAAACATTGATGGAGTCTAGTTCCTTTTGGTTTCCTTTTAAAAATTCTTTGTAACCTTTTAGTTTCCCATGCATGTGATTGAAATTTAGCAGAATATTGAAATGATTAATCTCAGCTCAACTCAGCTCAATTGTTGATTTTTAAATGGAAGTTAAATGGGATGCTCACTTACAAACATAATAGGTTTGCTAAATTTTTGTTTTCTTTTTACAAATTCTTTATAACCTTTTAGTTTCACATACATGTGATAGAAATTTAGTAGAATATTGGAATGGTTAACCTCATCTCAATTCTTAATTTTTAAATGGAAGTTAAATGGGATGCTCACCTACAAACATAATAGATTGTTGATCATAGGCTATAATTTTAGGACCTACAAACATAATAGATTGTTAATAATAGATGACATTGCTAATGACCAAATAGTTTCAGGAAATCTTGAGATTCATTGCCAATGACCAAATAGTTTCAAGATAGTTTCAGGAAATCTTGAGATTGAGTTTTGCATGGAGTATTTTCTCTCTTTTTCTGATTTGTCTTTATGCTTTTGTTGTTATGCAAATCCCTTATAGGTGGAATGCTGCCAAGATGATGAGAAATGGTATATGTATGTAGGATTTTCATTATGTCTATTTAGTAAGGTGCATTATAATTGTTGTTCTCTGTTTCAGGTTTTGAGAAACATTGATGAAGTCTAGTTCCTTTTGGTTTCCTTTCAGATATTCTTTGTAACCTTTTAGTTTCCCATGCATGTGATTGAAATTTAGCAGAATATTGGAATGATTAATCTCAGTTGAGCTCAATTGTTAATTTTTAAATGGAAGTTAAATGTGGTTTTGAGAAACATTGATGGAGTATAGTTCCTTTTGGTTTCCTTTTAGAAATTCTTTGTAACCTTTGATTGAAATTTAGCAGAATATTGGAATGATTAATCTCAGCTTAACTCAATTGTTAATTTTTAAATGATAGTTAAATGGGATACTCACTTACAAACATAATAGATTGCTAAATTTTTGTATACTTTTTACAAATTCTTTATAACCTTTTAGTTTCACATACATTTGATAGAAATTTAGTAGAATATTGGAATGGTTATGATTTTTAAATGGAATTTAAATGGAAGTTAAATGGGATGCTCACTTACAAATATAATAGATTGTTAATCATAGGCTATAATTTTAGGAAAGGGTGAAATTGAGTTTTGCAGCAGTTGCTTTCTATCTTAAATTCGTTTCTTTTAACAGAATATTGGATTGCTTAATCTTATTCTTAAATTCGTTGTTTATATGTTTATGGAACATAAATGTGATCCTAACGAATAGATGGCATTGCTAATGAACAAATAGTTTCAGGAAATCTTGAGATTCATTGCTAATGACCGAATAGTTTAAAGATTATTTAAGGAAATCTTGAGATTGAATTTTGGATGGAGTATTTTCCCTCTTTTTCTGATTTGTCTTTATGCTTTTGTTGTAATTCATATCCCTTATAGGAGGAATGTTGCCAAGATGATGAGAAATGGTATATGTATGCTGGATTTTCATTATGTCTATTTAGTAAGGTGCGTTATAACTGTTGTTCTCTGTTTCAGGTTTTGAGAGTTTCAAGATTATTTAAGGAAATCTTGAGACTGAATTTTGGATGGAGTATTTTCCCTCTTTTTCTGATTTGTCTTTATGCTTGTGTTGTTATGGAAATCCCTTATAGGAGGAATGTTGCCAGGATGATGAGAAATGGTATATGTATGCTGGATTTTCATTATGTCTATTTAGTAAGGTGCATTATAATTGTTGTTCTCTGTTTCAGGTTTTGAGAAACATTGATGGAGTCTAGTTCCTTTTGGTTTCCTTTTAAAAATTCTTTGTATCCTTTTAGTTTCCGATGCATGTGATTGAAATTTAGTAGAATATTGGAATGATTAATCTGAGCTCAGTTCAATTGTTAATTTTTAAATGGAAGTTGAATGGGATGCTCACTTACAAACGTAATAAATTGCTAAATTTTTGGTTTTTTTTTTACAAATTCTTTTTAATCTTTTAGTTTCACATACATGTGATAGAAATTTAGTAGAATATCGGAATGAGCTCAGTTCAATTGTTAATTTTTAAATGGAAGTTAAATGGGATGCTCACTTACACAGGTAATAAATTTACAAATTCTTTTTAACCTTTTAGTTTCACATACACGTGATAGAAATTTAGTAGAATATTGGAATGGTTAATATCATCTCAATTTTTGATTTTTAAATGGAAGTTAAATGAGATGCTCACTTACAAACATAATAGATTGCTATTTTTTGTTTCTTTTTTACAAATTCTCTATAACCTTTTAGTTTCACATACATGAATGGGTGACTTAGTACCTGCAAGAGAATCTGGCAATAGTACCTGCAAGACAATCGGGTAATCTTCGAAGGTTATGTAAAATATGTAAAACATAGGAAAATGTGAAGTCAATAAGACAAATAAGACAAAAAACTTGAGGAAAGAAAATTTTGAGAATTTAATGAAATGAAAAAAAAATAATAGAGGAGAGGATGAGGAATAAGAAGTTCAGAATCATGGATGTTGGACTCCCCTTAAGCCAGACTCTCCCTATTTCCTCCTTCACTCTCATTTGCCTTGGGTCTTTTGGCCTAGAGAGGAAGCATTAAGATGATGAGAGCACTGCACCAAAGATTGTCCAAATAAAAAAAATAAGCCCATTCAAATATGGCTTTCCCATTTCAGTTTCTGAGGTAAACATTGTGTCCACTTTGTCATGAAATATCTTGCAATTGTAGTGTGTTTATGGTATGTTTTGTGAGTTAATTTTGTGTGATGAATTTGTTGCTCTTGCAATTGTAGTGTGTTTATGGTATGGTTTGTGAGTTAATTTTGTGTGATGAATTTGTTGCTCCCAATTTTATTAATGGATCATATGGATGAGTTTCAAATATAATTGTGATAGCTTTTACATGGAAATTGATTCAAGTTAATGTGATTTTGTTTTCTTTGTGAGATCCAAGATCGACCCATTGTACAAACATCTCAACAGATGAATCATCCATACTGTCCATAGGTGATTTTTTATTTATTGATGGAGCGAATTTCTTATTGCTAGGCATTCAATTTCGTGCTTGGACAAATTTATACTCTTCCTGAGTCAATTTCCCTTGCATGGGAAACACAATACATCAGCTTGGGTCGAATTATCTTTTGCTTGGGTCAAATTCACATATGTTGGGGTGTTTTCTGCCTCTTACCGGCCATAAGGTCGTTGTAAGGACCACACACAACTTGTAGAGATATTTCCTTTCTCCATGAGCGTTCAATTAATTGAGTGTTCGAAATCCTTGTTGGGTGTTTCAATTATAATTGATGAATGTTGAAATTCTTTATTGGGCCTTTCAAATAGTTGTTAAGTGTTCCAATTCATTTTGGATGTTTCAATTACTCACTGGATGCTCCAATTCAATGTTAACATTTCTATTGGATGCTATGATTGATGTAAGCTATTCTCCCTTTGGATCAAGATCCGGTGATTATATAATGGCATCACTTGCTAAGGTACATTATGAATGTTGGGGTTGGAAGATTCACTACGTCTCAATGGCATAGTGGATCTTGATTTAAGATTGATATAGTTTTGTAAAGGACATTAAACCACTTAGTTTTTAGTTATTATGTGCAATGCCACAACTCTACATTCAATTGGCTTGGGTGTTTATTTTTCTTCTACACTAAGGTTTGTAATAGATAGTGATAGTGTGCTTATTTTTCTTCTACACTTGGTTTGTAATAAATCATCCTAAGAATTTTTCAAAAAAGAATGATTACATGAAAAAAAAAAGAACTTGCACGGGTGTAAATTGACAACAAGCTCGTCCCCTCTTACAAGATATAATTCTTTAGCCAACCATGTGAATGTGCTTCTTTCAAATCAACCCTCATTTCAATTTCAACTCCTACTCATTGGCCTTCTCATCTCCTATCAGTTAGTTACATTTGTTCCTTGATATGTACCTCATGTGGATTTTTAGAGGGTCTCATGTTTTTGTTTAGGGAGAATCTTCCCATGATGAAGTTACATTTGTTCCTTGATATGTACTTCAAGTTGGTTTCTAAAGGGTCTCATGTTTCCTGTTTAGGGAGAATCTTCGCATATTGACATTATCATATTCCTTGATATGTACCACATGTGGGTTTCTAGAGGGTCTCATGTTTTCGTTTAGGGAATCTTCCCATATAGACAAAGTTGCATTTGTTCCTTGATATGTACCTCATGTCGGTTTCTAGAGGGTCTCATGTTTCTTGTATAGGGAGAATCTTCCCATATTGACATTATCATAGTTATTCCAGGGGTTGGTTTAGAGGCTTTGGTATCTTGGTTTTCATATACATGAATGATGGATAGCCTCAATTGAGGTAGTAATAGTCATCATTTCTCTTTGACTTCGTTTCTAGTAATAGTCATCATTTCTCTTTGACTTCATTTCCATTTACATGAATGATGGATAGCCCCAAATGAGGTAGTAATAGTCATCATTTCTATTTGACTTCATTTCTCACATGCTTGGAATCTAACTCCTTATCACATTGTTGGAGGATTTGTGAGGCAAACTTGGTGAAAGATCAAAGATGGACTTCTTGGTGTTGATGTTAGCTTCTTGTGGAGACTTTGGTGTGGCTAGATAGCTTGGTGAGATGCCTTTCTAGGCCTTTGTATTGTTGATTATGGTTTGTTATTGATAATGGATGCCCTAGCTAAGGTTAGGACACATTGGAGAGTCATAAGTTGAGATAAGCTTGAAGGACGATCTTGTGATAAGTTGGTGTGTACCTATAATTTCATTCTTATGTATCTATTAAGTGTGCTTCGCTGTCCAAACTTTATGTACTTGCATATTGATTTTCACCTTATATTCTCATGTTGAATGAGTAGTTTTTAGGAGAATTTTGTATGTTGATTTATGATGTACTTGTGAGCATATTTTGTTACAAGTGTGGAGAAGTTAAAAAGGCAGTTTTTGGTTGTAATAAATCTGTTGTTAATAAGTCATTTTCATATCTATTATGTGATGGGGATTGTGTTGTAAGGGTTGGAAACATAGTTCCTTTCAAGTACAATTATTTGGTGTTTATTTTTTTATGTTTCCTTATGTATTTGGTTGGACAAAATCAAAATATATACCATTATAATTTAGATTTTAGATTTACCCCTATAACTAAAGCCTTAAAATTGAAGTGAAATTTTTGAATTTACATTGAATGAAATTTTATCAAAATTTCCACAACAAATTTTCTAACAACCAAATAAACCTAACCGAATAATTGTTGACTGTGAGAGTCACCAAGTCTAAAACTAATATGCATTAATTCATTTCACGGCAAAACATATGACAGATTAAAAACATGAAGATTTACGCTCAACTTTGGGCTACGTCCACAGCAGGGTATGCCATTGTTCCCCCTTGTCCCTGACAGCTGAAATTTACATAAGGAGATGACTATTGAATTCACTCCTATCCTTGGTCTAATTTAGTTTTGAAATCTATTTAAGAAAGAAATTTGTTGTCATCAATTCCAACAATCTCCACCTTGACAACAATTAACTTGATACCTTGTCCCTCCTTTTGTTCATCACCTTTTTTGCAAGCAAGAGAAGCCAAGCACCATTGTAGCTTCTTTAAAAGTACTGGTTTTGTGAACATGTCTGTGCAGTTCTCTTTTGTATGAACTTTTTCAAGATAAACACCACCTTCATCAATGACTTGTATTACAAAATGGTACTTAATAGGAATATGTTTAGTTTTACTGTGGTAGGCTAGATTCTTAGCCAAGTGAATAGCACTTTGACTATCAGAAAGTAGCTTTACTTTGTCCCGCATCCTTCCAAACTCACCAAACAAACCTTTTAACCAAATTGCCTCTTTGCAAGCATGTAAAGCAGCTATGTATTATGCTTCTGGAGTGGATAAGACAACAATGCTCTGTAGCTTCGACATCCAACTAATAGCTATATCCTGAAGACCTCATTTTGTCCAGATCACCTGGAAAATCAGAATCTACATATCCACAAATTAACTCACAACCACAACCACCGTTATAGGTGATACAGTAATCACTTGAGCTATATTAACTGAATTTTCCATATATCCGTTGACAACCCCAACTACATGTGAAATGTCTGGTCTTGTACTAGCCATCGCATACATTAAACTTCCCACTGCATTAGCATACGATATTCAAGACATATGTTCCTTTTCTTCTTTTGTACTAGGACATAAACATGAAGAAAACTTAAAATGGGAAGCTAAACGTAGATAAACTGGTTTCACATTGTTCATACCAAACCTCAAAAGTATTTTCTTGACATACTTTGTTGTGGCAACCAAAGCTTACCATTCCTTTTGTCTATGAATATTTCCATGCCCAAAATCTGCTTTGTTGCTCGTCTTTGAATATCTCCATGCCTCGTCTTTGAATATCTCCATGCCCAAAATCTACTTTGCTGCTCCTAGATCTTTCATATAAAACGTCCTAGCCATTTGAGCCTTTGACCTCATCTCAGTTATGCTTTTGCTTGCTAAAAGCATATCGTCAACATACAATACTACGATAATGAATATATTTAATTTCTTAAAGTAAACATAATAATCATACTCACTCCTTGTATAATTTTGGCTCATGATGAAAGAGTCAAATTTCTTGTACCATTGTCTAGCCTCATACCATATAATGATTTCTTGAGCTTACAAACAAATTTCTTGTTGCAATTTTGAATGAACCCCTCAGGTTGTTCCATGAAATTGTCCTCATCCAAATCTCCATGTAAGAAAGTAGTCTTAACATCTAGCTATTCAAACTCCAAATCAAGTAATGCAACTAATGCTAACATACTTCGAATTGAAATGATTTTAACAATTGGTAAAAAATCTCATGAAAGTCAATACCTTATTTATGAGAATATCCTTTTGCAACCAACCTATAGTTTTCATGTCTCTCGAAAGTTCTACCAAGTCCCATGTAGCATTTTTCTGTAAGGAATTCATTTCATCCTTCATTGCTTCTTTCCATTTATCATTGTTAGAACCCTTCATAGCTTCACAGCTTCGTGATAGCTTGAAGGTTGTGGTTCATCCACAATCTGTTGATTATCATCATCATCCATATTTTCCTCTGAACCTCTTCAAAAACTTGTTCATGTTCACTTTCATTTGTAGTTGAACGAGTTTCAAATTGAATCTGTTGACATTTTGGTACTTCTACTTGTTTCAATTGACCATCTACATCTCATTTGATGAGTGATGATTCATCAAATATTACATCTATGTTAATGGTGGTCTTGTGGGCAGTAGGATCCCACAACCTATACCCTTAATTCCATTACCATATCCAACAAAGATAAGCCTTTTTATCTAAGATTAGAATAATTACAAGGGTGACCTTTCCATACCTCTTTAGGAATCTTGCACTCTATTGCTATTGATGGTGATCATTTACCAGATAACAAGTTGTAGTTATTGTTTTTGCCCACAGTTCTTGTTGCAAGTTGGCGTTACTTAGCATACTCCTTGCTTTTTCTAGAAGAATCATGTTCATCCATTCAACAACTCCATTCTGTTGAGCAGTATAGGTAGTGGTTTTATGCTTATCAATCCCAAACTCTTTGCAATAGTTTTCAAATTCCATTGATGTAAATTCACCACCATTATCAATTCTTAAACATTTAATGGATCTACCAGTGTTCTTTTTCACTAAAGCTCTAAACTGCTTGAAAACAGTAAATACATCATTGTTTCCTTTCAATATATAGACCCAAACCTTCCTAGAGAAATCATCTATAGAAGTAACAAAATATGATGATCCTCCATATGAAACAGTAGGGGATGGTCCCCAAACATCAAAATGGATATAGTCAAGGATTCCCTTACCGGTGTGTCGTCCGGTTTTAAATCTCTGCCTATTTTGTTTTCCAAAAATATAGTGCTTGTAGAAATCCAACTTTAAAGACTTAAGACTAGGAAGCAACTTGCGATCAGATAATATCTTCAATCCTCTTTCTCTCATATGGCCCAACCATTGATGCCATAGTTGAACAAAATCACTGTCATTATCGGATACAACTGTTGCATGATCTGACTCTGTTTTTCCTTCTAACAGAAACAAGTTTACAATCTTCTTCGCTTTCATAACCAGTAGGATTCCTTTGTAGGTCTTCATAACTCCACCTTGAACAATATTTTATATCCTTTAGTATCTAAGACTCCTAAAGAGATTAGGTTCTTCCTAAGCTTAGGTACATGTCTCACATCAATTAGTACTTTAATAGTTCCATCAAACATCTTAATTCGAATGCTACCAATTCCCACAACTTTACATGAGATATCATTTCCCATGTAAACTATTCCATTATATATAGATTGGTAAGTAACAAACCAGTGTTTATGAAGACACATGTGATTTGAAGCACCATAATCTAATAACCACTATTGATCATAACGTGCACAAATACTAATTGATAAAACTTTAGCAGTCATACCTAAAGTTGTTACTGAACCTGTTTCAGTTGCGTTCACTTTCTTCATTTCTGAAGGTAGTCTTTGGAGGCTTGTTGTCGCTTCCAACAGTCCTTCTTCAGGTGTCCCGATCTGCTACAAAACCAACACTTAAGCTTGCTCTTTTTTCCCTTCGACTTTGATCGAGAGAAAGCCCTCTTAGTATGTCCTTTTTCTTTAGGTCTTCTTTTGACCACCATCGCTTCAGAGGTAGAGGTTTCTAAATTGGATTTCTTCCTTGTTTCCTCAGACAGTAAAGTTCCAACAATAACCTCAAATTCAATACTTTTTGTTGAATTAAAACTAAGAGAGGTAACAAAGTGATTCCATGACTCGAGCAAAGAACACAATAATGTAATCGCCTTGTCTTTAGAATCGAATTTTACTCCCATGCTAGTCAACTAAACTGAGAGAGTATTAAAAGTATTTAAATGATCAACTATTTTCATACCTTCATGCGCAAACTGTATGAGTATCTTTTAAGGAAGATCTCGTTCGTCAAGGATTTCGTCATATACAAGCTTTCCATATTCGTCCACAAACCTATGTTGTCTTCTTTGTGACTTTGTTGAACATAACATCATCGGCCAAACACAGAGGTATGGGACTCAGTGCTCTCGCATCGATCTCTTCCCACTCTTTATCTGAGATGGTCACATGTTTCTCATTATCCTTGAGCTCTTTATTTTTTACGGACCATATAGAGACTTTTTTGCATGATAGTTTGGTTTTCTTTTCCTTTGAATTTCAAATATCTGGAAACTGGATTTAACACGGGTTTTAGCATGCCAACTAGATCCAACACCACAATCATTAAACAAAGGACTCTCAATTGCCTACATGCTTAAAGACAACAAATTGGGTGCAAGTTTGCAAAGACAATGTTGTGAAATAAATCTCAAAAACCGTTTCGAAGTGGAAAACCTTTCAATTTTCAAAAACACTTCTGTAAACTACTCAACAATGTTCAATGGATTTTAAAAATCATATTATCGAGCTATTTACCAAGCATTTCCACAAATTACCAACAAATTCCATCAATGCAACTCTTTTTTAAAACTCCCATATAGAAAAAGTGACCCTACACTTATTGATGCTCTACATTGTTGTTTTAATGATATCCCTTGTCATCACTATTGGGATAGGGATCATCTTAATGGATTGATGAATAGCTGTTATGGTCTTAAAAAAGGCCATAAACTTAGAAGCCTAAGTTAGCTAATTAGATCATCCATGCACTAAAAATAAAAAGTGGGTAAAGTGGTTCAACCCGAACTGGATCTTGCTTCTCAATTTTATGATTGAAAACCTTTCCTTTTAAGTGCACTGCGAGTACCTCACATTCTGATCTATCTCACCTTCCATATCCCACCTTGAGCCATTTTCATTTCCCATATTAATTCTATTATCCTGTATATCGTGCAAGTAACAAAGTAATGGCCTCCACCTTCCTAAAACGACGCTAAAGGATTGTGAGCTTACTTTAGAGCCTTTCACCATTCTAACTGGGAATAAATAATGGAGCGTCTACGGCCTTTTTGTCTTTACCGTCTCACGAAGGATTGGCGTCTACCGTGAATGGTAAGGCCCAAGCCAGCGGTTGGCACGACCGGACGAGGGCCCATGAATACATGAGT
>CBVK0101140220.1:0-11032 GCA_900067695.1 Picea abies | reverse complement strand
TGAAATTCCTTGGCTTTTTAGTCATAATATCTTTCTGTTAAATAATTCTGTTTAAAATATTTTTTGAACATTTTCCAATTCAATTCACTGCTTCTGATTTTATTCATTGATTTAGTCTCCTACCACCATATAGAATATTTGTCGTTCAATTGATACTCCGCCAATCTAGCCCTCAAATTGCCTCGGTAGTTTTAGATTTGAAAATATTTTCCCATGTTCAGAAGCCAAGCTTCTTCTCCCTCCTCAAACTCACAATCTAAATTGGGTGGTCTGATCTTTTTAAACTCACCAAACAGTTCATTATCACACCATTTCCTTTTCTTAGTTTTGGGTATAGTTTTTTGTAAAGTATTTCTTTCATAATTGTCCTCACTACTTCCTTCAGTCATCAGTTTTGATTTGTCACTGATTATTGGATGTTCTTTATGCTTGTATGATTCTTCATTGGAAAGTTCCTTTTTAGCATTGCTTCTTTATGCTTGTATGATTCTTCATTGGAAAGTTCCTTTTTAGCATTGCTAGAAGTATGACCGAGATTCTTGTTTTGTTTTATGTTTGTCATTTTTTAGTAGTATTTCATTCAATTGTTCATGTTCCTTACTATCTTTGAGTAATTTTTCATTATCTTCCTTGATGCTCTGCAATTCTTCCCTTATACTACGCATTGTTTCCAACAATACTAAGGATTTATCTTGTGGTTACTCCTTATTTAGCTCCACATAGATTTGTGGACCACTGGGTGTTGATTTTCCAAGCTCTTAAACCATGACACTTGTTTTTCTTGGTTTTGATATGTGCAAATCATGATTTATGTCAATTCTTTTGGCTTAATAAAGAATTATGACTGTACATTTAAATGTACTTTAAGAAATAAACTAATATTCATTTTGATCCCATTAGGCCTTAGTGTTTGAACGATGCTCTGATACCATTCTTTAATGTCACCAAATTTCCAATAATTTATTTTTTTAAAATATTACTGATAATGCTATTATCATGTTATTAATTTTCATTTTCTCTTTGCCTAAGTAAATCGAGAGTATACACATATACTATCTAAATAATTAATTCTTTATAAAATTTGTCATGGAAATCCATGACAAGATAAAATATTTTTATTTCCACACTCAAGAATGATTTTGATGGTTGGTCTAATATTTAGCGTTAACTGAACCTCATGTCAAAACATGAAATATTCCTATTTCCTTTGTCTATTATGTTTTTTACTTAACAAAATGATATTTTGCATTCTAAATTATAATAATTTAAGATAATTGTAGAGGTGAAACTCTTCTTCAAGAACTGGGCATATTTTCGTAACATATTGAGGTACTTGTTTCTCATTAAAACTTTATTTATATCTTTTGTATCATTATATTTCAATTCTTAATTTTAAATTGTCACAGTGAGACCATGCTCAGTATTAGATACAATTCCATTAGATGCCATCTAGGTTATCATATTCATACTTTATAATCATAATCAACCGTTCTTTTAAATATTAATACCATTCATATGTATAAAACATTCATATGTATAAAACATGTTAAAATATCCATAGGGGAATGCTCTAGGATTGCGCTATATAAACATAACTATTCCCATTGAAATATATATAAAACATATTATTGACTCCATAGAGGAATACTCTATGAGTGTTTCATATAAATAAACCTAACCTCGTTGGCACTCCACTTAGGAATACACCAAAATGTATACCCACAATTGTAAACCATGCACAAGTATTTAAATGCTTTTACTTCAACAAGTACTCCCTTTACCTTGAACTGGGAGAGAACTAAACTTTTCAGTTGAGTGGCAACTTGGGTTATCCAACTTGGCAAGGGTAAAACATGCCACGTCGTCTGCCAAAATCTAGGAATAGATAGGGTTATCTAACAATACTATAACCATTTAAGATTAGAATATTGTCAAGCTTTGTGGAGGTTTCTCGATTTTCAAAACTCATTGGAAGTGTAATTAGGTTTTCCTCCCCTCTGGTTTAAACTATGAGGGTTTCGATCTTACCAACAACAATGTTGTTGTTGTAATGTTCATGTAACGTTCCCTTCCATAACTCACAACTACTTGCTAAATAGTTTAACATAGTGTAACGTTCTTGTATATAAGTTCTACTTCCATGCTTATTTGTTCTATTAACAAATTGGTTTTCTCTCTACGCAGGTTAGAAATAAAGTTTATCGACCCCTGTATCAACATGAGGATTTCGTTGACAATATACATAAAATCAAACAGTTTCACTCATGCGACCGCGACCACGACTCTGGTTTAGGGTTTCGAGGGAAACCCTTGAAATATTTTTTTTAATTATTTTATATTTACTCTTGGAAAAAAAAACCTTTGATTATATAGCTTTAACTTACCATGTAAATATTTTCTATACATAATCTTCATAGGGTTTTATGAGATAAGATATCTTTCTAGTTAGATACCAGGCTTGAATGAATACTTTATACTCGTTCCAAACTATTGTATATTATGCAGTCTTTACTTCCTGTAAGTGCATGTTATTGTTAAATTCATTATTTATTCTCTTTTCTCTATACATAAGCATTATTCTATACAAGATAACCATTATATAACAACAAACAATATATTTTATATGCATATAATAGTTTATTTTCTTTAATTGTATAGAGATTTAATACCCTTAGGCTGAACCCTGAATATATAGTTGTGTACATAGGTTGGTGAGCCATGAATGTTTTGGGCCAGTGCGCTTATTTTTTATTATGTAATTATACTTTGAATTTTAATCAAAAACATTAGTGTTGCAAATTGTCCTGACATAAAGAGTATAGGGGGATAAAATCCACTGGAAGGCAAAGGGGGCTAAAGGTCTATGAAGAGGGATAAGCCATGGGGGCTTACTCCAAGGAAAATTATTAAAAATATTTCTAAAGGGAGCATGGATATGATATTTTCCTAAGTCTTTGGAGAGGGGGAATGAACCACCAAGTGGGTTCAAAGGGATTTTAGGAATGACAAGTGGAATTTCTTGAGAATGGAAATAAAATAGAAAAACTTAGTGTATTTTGGGAATTCCTTCAATTATTCCATCACTCTTTCTTTCTCTCCATCATTCGTACCCTCTTGTTGTCGCTAATATATGTACATGTTTCCATATTCATACTTTCTTGAGAGCACTTGAGGCAAGATTTTGTTGTTAATTAAGTTGAAGAGGTGGGTTGTCAGGCCCATGTGCTATCGAAGAGGTGGAATGTCAGGCCCATAAGAATTCTATCTAGGTGAGAGAAATGTTGGGAATTGTTTTCTCAAGGTGCCAAGTTGTAGCTACATGTATCTAAGACTTCCTATTTGGTCTATTGTTGAATCCCTAGAAGGGAAGTGGGGTAGCTGAATGACTGTTGAGAAGAGAAGGGTAACACTTCCTGGGGTGGGAAAGGCATGTGGGGAATGAGAGATTGTAGGCTGGATATTAAACTTGGCACCTAAATTGGAATATTGTTGCTACTGATAGAACTTTCCCAAGTGGATTTTAAGCCCCAGCTCGGGGGTGACCTATTGTTGGAGTATGAGTAGTAGAGTCTAAGGATGGGAGGAAAATCAAAGGTTTGCATGTAGTTGGTGGTTATTTATATCAGATAAGTGTTCACCAAGTGTTTGTTTTAATTACTATATGAATAATTATGTGTTCCTATGCTGATTATATGTTGTGTTATTTATATTTCGGTATAACGTTGTTTAAATGGTATAAGAACAATAATTATGCATTCCCTGCCAAGGTAATTGTTGTTGGAATTACATATCTTTGTTATGGTTTTCCTGAATATGTTGCATGTGTATCATGTATCTATTGTGCATAAATATTGTACATAAGTATTTCATTTAACTTTGCACATAAATAAATTTGTTCATATGTCTAGTTGGAACTTGGATGTAGCTCAACCAACTCTGGCTGAAAATTCCCTTGTCTAGGTTCAGACAATTCACAGACACAAATATTTACTCATGTGGTGATGAGGAAGGCCTCAATTGGTTTAGGGAATGATTTCAGATCATCTTGAAGGCCTGAGAAACCTTATATTTTACTCAATGAAGTCCCAGATTTGACTAAGTATTGAAGTGGACTGTTAAATCTAAGTAAACCTATGTTTTTCTCTAGAAATAATCACAATCGTCGAATGCGACGCAAAAAAATAAATCTTGGCCATTGATTGAGGGTCCTCATGTTTGAAGGCTTGTCTAAGATCAAGGTCGTTGTGACTGTCGTATTGGAGGATGTCTAAATATTGGTTGTCGATCTTATATGTAAGGCTCAGGAGGGGGTTCATGCCAGTAAACTGACGTATCGACTCTCAAGATATCATAAATTTTTGAGTGAAATACCTTATCAAAACACACGATTCTCGATACGCAATGTGAGGGGTTTCCACACAAGGTTCCATTCCTCATTAATTAAGTATGAGGAGAGAGAATGTAACATGTCATGGTAGGTCGATGTGTCATCATGTGACCAGATTTGATATAGGTGTGGGGGCCTTTGTCAAGTATAGGCATTGTGGCAAGTGCAACAAATATGAGCCCTTGGATATAAAGGTGGATAGATCTCCACCATAGATCCTTGTGAAGAAAAGTCATCGAACCCTAGAAAATGGGTAGTTCTAGGTATAGGAGGAAAGTAAAGGGGATAGGTCTCTATGTCCACTATCACCTAGTGATGACATGTACATCCTTATATTTCATGCAGAGGACTAATCTCTGTTGTATATCTCAGAGGAGGAAAATTCAATTAGACCCCAGGCAATAGAGGTTTTTAGAAACATACCACACAAGGAAAATCCCGATGTTCAATGCCCAGTGACAATGTGTCACTCAACGAATGACCCACATGACATGATATGGGAGGGCCATGTGTCACCCATCGGTGGCGCCACATGTCATATCGATTTGGCATATTTTGGCAGAAGTTCATGGGAAAAATTGATGCCACATGTCAAGAGGTACAAACGCCACATGTCATGCCAGGTGGCATACAATGGAAAATCCATGTGTCCTCTTGTGGGAGGATTATCACGTCAGCCTGAAATACCTCAAGGTTGGACCTCAGGGCTTAAATCATTTCCCCAATATGCAAATCTCGGTGAAGGTTGAGATATGAGATGTCACCACCCACCCTATGCCGAGTGGACAAGTTTCAACACCTGACTAGTCAAGCCAGGTATCCTATGGTAACATGTATACCACATCCTCCACATGGAAGGTCCACATGTCATGACATGAGTGGCTCCATGTAGCATGCAAATTTGACATAATGGGAAAGGGATCCATGGAGGAAATGATTGCCACATTTTGAAGTAGTATAAGTTGCACATTTCATGCCAGGTGGAAGACAATAGTGGGGCCACATGTATGGACAAGTGGTTTGTTGTGGATAGGGTCATGTGTCCTAAAAAACAACTCATGTTGGATTGGACCTTTTTGGGTTATACAAATAGTGATAGGGATGAGGTCCTGAGACCTTGAGATTCAAGAGTCTAAGGTCTGTGGTCTTGAATACCGGTGGACAAGTGTCATGATCTTTTTAGGTCAATCCTTGAGAGGATGTGGAGATCCGCATTGAGAACAAAGAAAGGTCGAAGGAACAAAAAGTTGAAGCCTCGATGGCCAAGTGGTAGGCACCACACTGACGCACAATAAACATCCATGCCTTATAGGTGGGACCCGTCAATTCCATGTCATATGAGCATGATGACGTGGAGACACATGGATTCCATGTGGAATTAAGGATTCCTTTGGCCAATAAAGGCTCAAAAACATTAAAAGGATATAACTTTTGATCCAGAAATCATAATTGGACAAAATTACAGTGGTTGGAAAGATATTGGCAAGCAAAAGACGATGGTGTACTTTTGAAAAGGATTCTTGGAGGTTGAGGAAAATCTAAAATTTAATACCTGATCCCTTAAAAGGTTACTTGGGGTGTTGGGTATGTTGCAGGTAGTATCCAAACTCCAATTTCAACATTAGGCCTAGATGGGCCATAAATCAATTACATGAATGATGTTTTTAAGATAAGATTATCTTAGTAATTACAATTTTTATATTATATTTTATCTAACAAATATTATTTCCTACACATTTTTCATAATTAAGAACTTATAAACCAAATAGAACAATTGAAGAGACCAAATCATGGAAGACAGGGAAGATACATAGAGGATTTACAACCATGAGGAGGAAGTCAGGGGGTTGTGGATCAATATGGGTAATGATAGAACTAAATACAATGGGCATGATAAAGGTAAAGGGGAAAGCCTAAACTTGGTGGAGACCATCAAGAGTTTCCAAAAATAAGTCCGAAGTTATAAATTTGATAATGAGAGTCTTATGAAATCCAAGGAACAACAAGATGGTTTCAACCTCAAGTTATTACAAGACTTGGATAGAATATAGAATAAAATGGATCAAGAGTCAGATTCAAGAAAGACAAAGAGTTATGGGTCTCATGACAGAAGAAGAGGATCAAGGAGTGATGATAGACACCATCAACACTCACCTAAACATTCAATTAAGAGATCACATAATAGCTCAATCATATCCCCTATCAGGAAGCATAAGAAGATACTTGGGGTAGATTCACTATAGGGTGAGATGAATAAGATTAAGCCTCCTACTTTTGATGATGAGCACAAGAAGGATGAGGATGCAAAGACCTAGGTGATGGGTATGAGAAAATAATTTCAACTACATAATTATTCTTCTCAGGAAAAAGGAAGAATAACAATTTATCATCTCAAAGGACAAGAATCATTGTGGTGGGATCAAATTGTACAAGTACAACACATTGATGAGAATAAGGTTACTTGTAGGGAATTCAAGAGGTATTTTCAAAAGAAATATTTAACCAAACGCTACTATGATAAGAAAATGAAATAGTTCTTTGAGCTCATGCCTGGGAGCATGAACATAGATGAGTATGAAAGGAATTTTTTAGAGTTGTTGAAATATGTTCCTTTTATCAAGGATGAACATGTGAATATTCAAAGGTACCTGAGTGGGTTGCCATCATTTATTAGAGATAAAATACAATATGATGATGCCAAGACATTAGAGGAAACTATAAGGAGAGATAAATTCCTTTATGAGTAGAAAAGAGGAAAATCGACTTTCCAAAAGGCTTGGGAAGACAAGATGAAAAGAAAGATGGAACAGAGGAAGAAGGGGACTAAGCCACCATTTTTCAGAAATACTACACAAGGACAACCAGCTTCCAAGGAGCCCAGAATGACTGAGGCAATGGAAACCAGGCCAAGGCATCAACCAATGGAGTGTTGGGGTTGCGACAGAAACCATATGTTTAGATATTTCCCTCAAAGAGGTTAAAAAGTGAGAACAGCACACAGTGTATAATAAGATGCAACAATTGAAGACTTCGATAGAAGTGTACCTAGAATTTACGCAACCCTATACAACAAACAAGTTGAGTTTCAGTTGCACATAATTGAGGTGGAAGGTAAGATTAATAATCAACCCATTGTTATTTTAATTGAATTGGAAGCTAGTCATAGTTATATAGATCCTAAAATGGTGGAAAGATTCCAATTGTCGAGAATCAAGCTTGGAAAACCTTGGTTGGTGCTGCTAGCTACAAGGGAAAAAAGGAAAATTAATGAGATGGTCAAGGCATGTCCAATGGAAATTAATGGATTTTGCACAAAAGATGATTTTAATATCATACATTTGGGCTCGTATGATTGCCTCATTGGTATGGATTGGTTGGACAAGCACCATGTTTTCCTATATTGTTACAATAAGGAATTTACTTTATTGGACAAGGAAGGGGACTAAATATCAGTTCAAGTCATTCGAAGGACTATAACTATCAGAGAAATTTTATCTTTATAATTGAATAAAATCTATAGGAATGGATGTCAAGTAATTGCAACACACATGGAGGAGGAACATGTGGATAAAGTGCCAAGTGTTGAAGACTGCATAGTACTAGAGGAATTTGAGGATGTCTTTAAAAAGATACCAATGGTGCCACCGAGAAGCAATATTGACTTATTTATAAATCTAATGACGAGATAAGCTCCTATATCCAATACTCCTTCTAGGATGAGTACGCCATAATTGAAGGAGTTGCATATGCAACTTGAAAAGCTTCTGAAGAAGGGATTTATACATCTAAGTGTGTCGCCTTGGGGTGCATCTATTTTGTTTGTGAAAAATAAGGATGGTACGTTGAGACTCTGCATTAACTTCAGGCATTTGAATAAGGTAACAATGAAGAAAAAGTATCCTTTCCAAAGGATATATTACCTATTTGATCAACTAAGGGGCACAATGATATTTTCCAATATTGATCTCAGATCTAGATATTACCAAGTGAGAATAAAAGAGGAATACATCAACAAGACTTCCTTCAGAACAAGGTATGGTCATTATGAGTTTATAGTGTTGTTATTTGGTTTTTCAAATGCACCAATTGTCTTCATGTGTTTAATGAATGGAGTTTTAAGAAGTTATTTACATAATTTTTTCATTGTATTTCTGAATGACATACTTATTTACTCAAATTATGAAGAAGAGCACGAGAAACACTTGAGGATGGTGTTGCAGGTATTGAGGGAGCATCAAGTTTATGAAAATTTGAAAAAGTGTTCATTTTGCCAGAGGCAAATTCATTACTTGGGTCATATAATTTCAAAAGAAGGAATAGTTGTGGACCCATCAAAGATAAAATCCATTGACAAATGGCCAACACTAAGAAATGTTGTAGAAGTGAGATCCTTTATGGAACTAGCAGGGTACTACAGAAGGTTTATTGAAGGATTCTCAAATATTGTGCATCAAATAACATCCATGTAGAAGAAATGTGTGAGATTTGAGTGCACTCTATATTGTGCAAGGAGTTTTCAACACTTGAAGAGTTTGTTGACAAGTGTGCATATTGTGCAAGGAGTTTTCAACACTTGAAGAGTTTGTTGACAAGTGTGCCAATTTTGAGAATTGTTGATCCTGATGCAGACTTCGTTATGTGCATGGATGCATGCAAAGAAGGAATCATTGGAGTTTTGATTCATAATGGAGATGTAGTATGCTACGGATCAAGAAATTTGAAAGAGAATGAAAGGATATATGTTACTCGTGATTTAGAATTGGAAGCTATAGTGCATGCCTTGAAGATGTGGTGACATTATCTTATGGGTAAAATATTTAAGCTAAGGAAAAACCATAGTGGTCTGAAGTATCTATTTGGATAGCCAAGTTTAAATGCTAGAAAAAGTAGGTGGTTAGAGTTCCTTAGTTAGTATGAATTTGATATAAAGCATATCAAGGGAAAAGAGAACAAGTTGGTTGGCGCACTTAGCAGGAAGGTGCATGAGATGCATGCTAAAACCATTAGCATGTACTAGAAAAAAATGTGTGACATAATTAAAGAAGTTTCCAAATCAAATCTGCACTATGTGGACGTAAAGGAAAAATTACAACAAGGTATGTCGCAACAAAAATTTGAAGGTTACGAGTTGATAGAGGATGGGATCCTCATGTATAGATAAAGATTCTATGTTCCAAATGATCAGGAATTGAAGAGCCTGATATTGTCAGAGATGCATACAGTTCCTTATGAAGGACATCCAGGTTACTAAAAGACAATTGTCACATTCAAGAAGCAATATTATTGGACATGTATGAAAAAGGAAGTTTTTTGTTTTATTGACAGATATTTTGAATGTCATAAGGTAAAGGATGAACACAAACATCCAACTAGTTTTCTACAGCCTTTTCCCATTCCTAAGCGGAAGTGGGAAGTTATGACGATGGATTTTATAACCAAGTTAGCTAGTACATCCAAACATGATGATTCTATTCTGGTGGTGGTGGAAAATCTTACTAAAGCTACCCATTTTCTTCCAGTGAAGTCAGTAAAATTTTAGTACATTGTTGAGATATACATGCGAGAAATTGTTAAATTGCATGGTATGTCTAAGGAAATTGTCACTGACACAGATCCCAAGTTCACTTAAAATTTTTGGAAGGGATTATTCAAAGGAATTGGGACAAGTTTGAACTTTAGCACAACATATCACCCTGAGACATATGAAAAAATAGAGAGGGTAAATTAGGTAATAGAAGATATGTTAGGGATGTATATGATGGATAATCCATCAAAAAGGGAAGACTACATTCATTTGGTAGAGTTTTATTACATAAATGGATATCAAGCATCTTTAAGGGTGAGTCCATTTGAAAGATTGTATGGTAGAAGGTGCAACACACCTATGAGTTGGGATAACCCAGCAGACCACACAATATTTGGGTCGAATCTGCTATGGGAAATGGAAGAAAAAATGGTAAAAATAAAGAAAAATTTAAAAGTTGCCCAAGACAGACAGGAAACCTGCACAAATAAAGGTTGAAATTTTAAAGAGTTTAAAGTGGATGATCACATGTTTTTAAAAGTAAAAGCAAGACAAAGTTCCCTGAAGTTGGGTAATTTCTCTAAGCTAGCAGCATGTTATTATGGGCCATTCAAAATTGTAGAGAGGATTGGTCCTGTCACATATATGTTGGCTCTACCATCATCCTTGAGTATTCATAATGTATTCCATGTTTATTTACTTAAAAAATATGTACCCGATGCTAATCATTTCATTTATTGGAATGTGATTCAGGTGGAGAAAGAGGGAGACTTTCAAGTTCAACCAGTGTGCATATTGGATAAAAAAATAAAGACACTTTAGAATTGTACAGTGGGACTAGTAAAGGTTCATTGGACCTATTACGATCCTGAGAATGCTACTTGGGAACATGAAGATGCTATGTGGGTAGAGTATCTACATTTCTTTTAATACTTTTGAAAGTTTTGAGTATACATTTGTATGTAATGCACCGAGGATAGTGAAAAAATAAGGGGGAGGGGAATGTAATACCCCTAGGCCAAACCCCAAATGTGTGTATATATATATATATACACAATTGGGGTTTGGCCTAGGGGTATTATATATATATATATATATATATATATATATATATATATATA
>CBVK0101140213.1:0-10757 GCA_900067695.1 Picea abies | reverse complement strand
GTATTTAAGCAAGTATGGATTGGACATATTTTGTATTTGTAAATGCTTGTGCCCTGTGGTGGCTTAAGCTAGATCCACGAACTGTGAGTTCATCGACCTTGGGCATAGTTTCATGTACACATGTCAACACTCCTAGTCGTTTTGAGTCCCTTGGAGGAGGGATTATGTTAAAGCTCAGGAGAGATAGTGCACATATGCACAGGCTCTCTGTGAGGCAAGCAGGGATCGAGAATTGCTTAAGTTATAGAGTTGAGGAATGAGCATAAGGGGTGCGCAGAAGGATTCTTCCAAGCATTAAGTTCAAAATATAGAACGCAAATCTCTTAAGACTTTCAGAGCTAACAAATCTTAGAAAGAATAGCGAGGTTGAAGTATCCAAATAAGGGAAGGTCCCTTTGTTTGGAAGATGAATGGATGAAATCTGTTTGGAAAGAGCCACGGTCTTATGTGACCGTTGGATAAGGGAAAGAGCGTGGTAGTTAACCCTAGAGTCATTTGGACTTCGTGAGTTCAGGGGGATGAGGGAATTTGTCATGAGGGAGGTAAAATACCTGAAGTTCTGAAGTCCTTATGTTAACTCTAAACCTTAGATCTGAGGTTGTTCGGGAATCGTCTCGACCGCCAGATCTAGGAGGTAGATGATAGTCAAGTTACCAAAACTACCCATGACTTAAGAACGTGATAGCGGACATGTTAGTGCATGGTCACGATCAACCTACATCATTCATCGCGTTAAGAATGGAAGATCAAAAACTAGGATTAGACTAGAGTCGAGTGAGCACTTCACAGATTATGGAGGTGGGATCCTGCAATCACTATGAATTGTCAATCTATGAATGGAGATCGAGGGTGGGGAATCATTACGAAGCACGAAGGTAAAAGTAGCAGACATGCTAGTTCAAAACCTGCAATTTACCAATGTCATTTCTCTCGTCGGGCTAGAAGATCAATGACTCTGGTTAAGACCAAGTTGAAAGAGAACTTTCCAAATTGTGGAGGTCGAACTCTTTGATAAAGAACACGCATGTTGGAGCCCCACAATTTCTATGAACCGTCGATCGTTGTTGACCTTCAATCTAAGTTTGACGAGATCCCTGAAGCGTAAAGAATGCGTGGGAAGGATAAATATTCAATGGGATCAAGATTAGAAGAAATAGCACTTCCAGGGGTGCAGATGAAGTCCAAGAGATGGACTATTAGGAGGAGCAAAGGTCGAGGCCTTTGAACACTTAGAAAATCTTCTAAGTCGGAAGAGATCAAGAAGCTCAGGAGGAGGAGCGATAGTGGAATAAGTCTATAGACTCTGGGTAAAGGCCCGAAGTAAACGTCAACTATCGGATCATTTGAAGTAAATGTCAATCGTTGGATCCAGAGGACAGGTGGCATAAGTCTATGGACTCCGAGTAAATACCCAAAGTAGATCTTGTCCGTCGGTCGGCAAGAGATACATGTCGATAGATCGAAGTCTTCAAGGAAAACTACTTCAGAGGTTTCCAAGTGAGGAGTGTGACAAACTCCTGAAGTCTCGAAGGCCAAAGAAGATCACAACCATCCGTTGTAGAGGGACATGTGACAGAAATCCATGAAGTTCAGGTGAAAGAACTCCATGAGAAATGAGTGCATAGGATTTTGAAACTCCCAAAGCCCGAAGAGCCGAAGAAACGAAGAGAATCTGGACCATCAGATCCAGAGGGTACCTGGAAAAAGATCATGAACTCCAGGTGAAATTACTCCGGGAGAAAACAAAGGAGTAAATTTAGAAATCATCGAACCCCGAATAGCCGAAGTAGCTGGGAGTCGTCGATCTACGAGAGGATACATGTCATCATATCGTGGGCTCTGAATAAAATGCTTTGGGAGAAGCAGAGCATGGAGAAATTGATATTTGAAATCGCTAAAGGCCAAAGTCCCGAAGAGGAAGACAACTGTTGATTTGAAAGTGGACGCATGGCACCAGATATAGAACTCCAGGTATGATGCACTCCGGAGGAAAGCAGAGGGTGAAAGAGTTGAAGTTACGAAGGAGATCTCAATTGTTGATCGAGGAGGAGGTCGAAGGACTGTTGATCTAGTCTTGATTGAAAAGTGTTGAAGTCCCGAAGAGGAATAGGGTTGTTGATTTGGGGAGGATAGGTGTTAGAAGATCTGATACTCCAGAGGGATTCACTCTAGATATTTGTGTTTGTGGAGAGAGGATATAGACCGTTGATAAGAGTAGACGCATGGCGACGGACTGTGGACTCTGGAGAAATCTGTTTGAGAGTTTCATCTGAGATTTGAGACTCCCAAAGTTGAAAGATCTGAAGAGCCAAATTAAATCTCAACCATCTGATCATCTAAAGTATATCTCAGTCGTCATATCATCTAAAGTAAATCTCAAGCGTCGGATCATCCGAGGTGAATCTAGACCGTGTGATCTAGAAGAGACGTGGCGTAGATTGGAGGATTTTGGGTAAAGTCCCGAAGTAATTCATAGCCATCAGATCAAGAGTACAGGTGGCATAACTATGTAGATTTTGGGTAAAGACCTGAAGCAAGCCTCAACTGTCCAATTCAAGTGGACACGTGGCAAGAATCCACTTACTTCGAGGGGAAGTGAAATTTGAGATTTGAGATCTCAGAAGTCTGGAGACTGAAAGGAAATCTTGACCATTGATCGAGAAAAGGGTCACAGGACCATTGATCTAGTTGAAAGGTCAAACCCCTGAAGCACTAGAGCTA
The DNA here is from genome assembly GCA_900067695.1 of Picea abies. Classification (NCBI taxonomy): domain Eukaryota; kingdom Viridiplantae; phylum Streptophyta; class Pinopsida; order Pinales; family Pinaceae; genus Picea; species Picea abies. The sequence goes on along the minus strand of CBVK0101140213.1, from coordinate 8,036 downwards.
GAGATATTGATTGAGAAGGATAGGTGTTCGTAAATTGTCTACTCCAGAAGATTGACGTACGGAAGAAAGGAAAGTTTGAGACTTGAGAATTCTGAAGTCTGGAATTCCGAAACAAATCACAGTCATTGATTTGAAAGAGGTGAGATATGATCCACAGCTTTGGAAGGGATAGATCTGAGCCAACAGTTCAGAGGCACCGTCAAGATTGTTAGATCGACGGTCATATATCATTGTAGGGATCAGAGGTGCATGAACTTTAAAAGTTGAAGGCGGGCCACAATCCAAGAAAGGAAAGTTTGAGACTTGAGAATTCTGAAGTCTGGAATTCCGAAACAAATCACAGTCATTGATTTGAAAGAGGTGAGATATGATCCACAGCTTTGGAAGGGATAGATCTGAGCCAACAGTTCAGAGGCACCGTCAAGATTGTTAGATCGACGGTCATATATCATTGTAGGGATCAGAGGTGCATGAACTTTAAAAGTTGAAGGCGGGCCACAATCCAAACCACGTTTTTTAGGAAAGGAAACATGGAGGCTCGAGGAGAATTGCGGGCTGAAAGGTAGTTTAGTTTCAAACCACCTTTGGCCACACCCACAATTGTGTGTTTGCATGAGGTTATCGCCCAAGGTCACCTCAAGGAGGGGCTTATCAAAAAAAGGGCTAGTACCCAAACATAGATATTCTACAAGTGCGAAGGGAAGGTCATGGGTACCATTAGACCTGCACCAGGAAGTCAAAAGGGCCTGTGTTTTATTACTGAATGAGACCATCAAGGTCTCAGAGAGTCATTTGTCTCTAGAATCGGAGATCCTTGACCGGGAGGTCGGGCTGGTTCCCCGACTTTCCAAATTAGAAACCATGGATGGAGAATCTATCCTTTAAGAAAATCAAAAAGTTTTTATTCCCCATCGTGGGTGTGTTACATGCGAGAACAAAACTGTCACAAACATTCATTGGAAATATTAGTCTAAACCACTTCTAAATCGTTAAAAGAAAGGAAATTATAATAATTAACAACATTAAGCTTGTTAAACATATCAACTTATAAGAGACAGTTTTTATTCCCCATCGTGGGTGTGTTACATGCGAGAACAAAACTGTCACAAACATTCATTGGAAATATTAGTCTAAACCACTTCTAAATCGTTAAAAGAAAGGAAATTATAATAATTAACAACATTAAGCTTGTTAAACATATCAACTTCAGAAGTGTGGGAAAATATGACAATAGGAATAATAAATGGGTGTGAGGATAGGGTGAAATGGTTTAAAAGAGACCAACTGATGATGTAAAATATGTCAAATTTGTGAGCCAACACTGTGTATTTACTTTCAATAGCTGAACAAATCCATTGTAAATAACAAGTACCCTCTACCCAGAATTGATGACCTCTTTGATCATATAAGAGAAGAAAAGAGGTCATCAGGTAAGAATCAAGGAAGAAGACATCAATAAGACAACCTTTAGAACCAAGTATGGGCATTATGAATTTGTAGTGGTGCCATTTGGATTGTCCAATGCACCAATTGTCTTTATGTGCTTAATGAATGGCATATTCATAGATTATTTGGATAAGTTTTTCATAGTATTCTTGGATGATATACTTGTCTATTCTAAGTCATAAGAAGAGCATGAACATCACCTAATATTGGTATTTCAATTGTTGAGGAAACATCAATTGTATGTCAAGTTGAGTAAGTGATATTTTTACAAAGAGCAGATCCATTACTTGGGGAACATTATTTCAGAACAAGGTATAGCAATAGATCCAGAGAAGATTGAAGCCATTAGAGGATGGCTAGCACCCAGGAATGTTTCAGAAATCAGATATTTTATCGGGTTATATGGTTACTACAAAATATTTATAGCAGGGTTCTCTAAGATTTCTCATCCCATCACTTCTTTGCAAAATAATGTAGTGGTGCCATTTGGATTGTCCAATGCACCAACTGTCTTTATGTTCTTAAGGAATGGAATATTCAAAGATTATTTGGATAAGTTTGTCATAGTATTCTTGGACGACATACTTGTCTATTCTAAGTCATAAGAAGAGCATGAACATCACCTAAGATTGGTATTGAAATTGTTGAGGGAACATTAGTTGTATGCCAAGTTGAGTAAGTGTTCTTTTTACGAAGAGAAGATCCATTACTTGGGGAACATTATCATCATCAACATCATACATGACATAGAGTGCTCAATCATTATCATCCATAGGTGCTATCATGCTTGACCTACCCTCATTATAAGAATCATACTCACTAAAATATGTTGGATCCTTGACATTGGTTGATTGGAACATTTCCTCATAGTCATGTTACGATGTTGCATCCTCGTCTTTTTTTGAATCATCAAAGGTATACCCATCCAACACACTAGTTTCATCGGCCTTATAGGTTAGCTTTGATGATGTATCACAGGTTGTTGTTTGTTCTTCCTCTATGCATACATCCTCCTCATGGCCAAATGCATGTTCCTTCACATGCTCACCTCTCATCAATTTCTTCCATGTGCCTTTAAAGGAATCCTCACCCACATTCTTGGGATAACATTGATACTTGAGGGAGAAATATATTTTAAAGGGAAAAGTTGAACAGATCTCCTCACCCAATGTTAGATACTCCTAGTAGTGGAAAGACATGTTTTCAATTGTTTCTAGCCTCCTTGAGCTTTCAGCCATGAGCTTCGGATCACTCTCCATATCACTTAACCACATGAGTGAAAACCATGCTACAATCCTTTCTTACACCTTTATGTACACAATGATTTCCTTCCCACTGTTTCCCCTTAGGCTTGCAATATCTCAAGCTCTAATACCACTGTAATATCCCTAATACTTTTTGTGCTAGATTATTGTGATTGTTTCCCAATTAATGCTTTCTCTAGTTGTGTGGTTTTCTCAAACAATTGTCTTACATATGATTTTAATAACATAAATTGGTTTACCACTTTACACAAACCATTTGAAAATATTATAACAAGAGATATTCCATCAAACATATGACATACATCCAATGCGTTCATGGAATAGAAGAGATAATGTAGGCATATTTTATTATGGAAGCATAATACAATTACTAATGGTTGCTACAACAACTGATATAACTTAATTAAACACACAATAATAACCAAAACCTAAAATAGATGCCACTATCTCCCTAATGATTGTTTCCCACTGTTAAATGACTCAACAATGAGCTTTTTTATCCTCCCAACCTCCTATGTTCAGACAATATGACACTCAACCCCTTCTATGTCCCTTCATTGCTCAGTGTCCAAGAGCCCACGACTCTCCTCCTATTCTCCTTAGCCTCCAGAAGAGCTTGCCGCCTTTCGCATACCTTCTAACATGTTCTAGGGCCCTCGTGACCTCTCTGAAGGACCCTGCAACCATTCCTGTACTCGTAAGATCTGTCAAATAGGGGTATCAGCCCTAAAAGGGACCCTCATGACCTCTCTCTCTTCCTCGTGGCCTGCTAAAACAAGGGCCGAACTCGCTCACAATCTTCTTGTGTGACTTCTTTTCCCACATCCTTTCCCAAGCAACTCATGGATTCCTCTTTCCTTTGAAACCTGCCTACGCAACCTTCACAACCCCTCTTTATTATTCTAAGAATGATTTCGACTCTCAATAAACCCTCTCGGCCTCCCAACATGCCAAGATCCTCCATGGTCACTACTAACAAATAAATCGGCTCTCCAAGCAATCTCACGATCCTCCCAATCAAATTGACCCACTAATAGAATGAAGAAAAATTTAAGAGATGAAGCTCTAATGGAAATCCTGGATGGATTCCCCTCTCGTTTAGCTAGGGTGGATATTGCACCAATGAGACCAAACCAATAGTGAATGGGTTTTTCCAAAACCCCAATGAAATCCTTGGCTCCAAGAGCACTCAAAATAAGAGATCAAATCATAATGAGGAAGGTGAAGTGCTACCCTTCCTTTGACCAAACCAATAGTGAATGGGTTTTTCCAAAACCCCAATGAAATCCTTGGCTCCAAGAGCACTCAAAATAAGAGATCAAATCATAATGAGTAAGGTGAAGTGCTACCCTTCCTTTATACTTCTCTTAACCCTTTCTATGTTTTTCCTCTCTTTGACCAATTCCACATGAAGATTAAAATCACTTTAGAACCCTTTTTAAACCCATTTTTATGTAGAAAAGTGATTAATTTCCTTCTAAGACATTATTGGACGCAAAAAATCTCTTTCTCATCATCCCATCCTTTATGTCTTTTTATCCCAGTTCCAACGAGATATTACATGAAGGTATCCCCTAAGATAATATGATCCAAATAGTACCTTTAATGTATTTAATTAAAGTATGCTCAATACTAACCCAAAATTATGGAAATCATTGGAATGCCACGAAACTAAGAGCAAACTATGTAGAAATGATGTTGATAATGAAAGATGGTGAATGGACTAGCCTAGGTCCCATATAACTCTGCCAAATTATCTAAACTCATTGTTATCCTCATTTTAGTCCTATGGTCAAGTTGACACAAACTCGTAAGGTCACCTCTGACTATAGAACAAGAAAATCCAAAATTGGGGACATTAGATAAGTTATCCATTTTGATGATTAGTTCTATGGTTGCTATGGATTCTTCTTTGAAAAGAGTTTTAAAATAATTTACTCCTTCAATAGTCATTTCAGAGATTCTTATATGAATGGAACCATCCTCTCTCTATATATATTATGTACTTAATTAATCATTTTTCTATTACTTTCATACATGTGGAAAATTTTAATATTTTTGTCCCTTGCTTACAACCATATATCCCTGCTATTAATTTTCTATTATTTCTCCTTTTTAAGTAACATTTTCCCTTTTTCATCTTTCGGGGGTTTAATTTTCTCCTTTTGATTCTCTGTAAGGAAACCAAAGCCTTCTTTGTTATAGAAATATTCTAGATATTCTTCATCTTCTGGTAAGGTCCTCTCATCCTTCCTTTTTTTTTTCTAAATAGACCAATTAATTGCAATCTTCTTTACCCTTTTTAGTTTTTGGAGAAATTGAATGGGGGATAATTCATCAAGAGAATCATCAAAGGTCTTTCAAGTATCATTTATTTTATACAATAAATATTCATCCTTTAACCATTTAGGATTTAGTTTGGATGGACTGGGAGGTTTGTGTTGGGACCACCTCCAAGAGCACATGAATGTGGTCAGAGTCACCACCTGAAGAAACCCATTGACGTAGTCTTACAACTTCATTTTGAGATTAAGAATCAATCTAATATTTTTTCTATTATTTCTTCTCCTATCTTCTTGCTTCTCTAGGTTGGGGTTAAAGTTGCAAGCTCTATATGAAGGATCCTTTCTTATTCCAATTTATTTATGAAGAATCCCAAGACATTATCCACCTAAGATATTGTTTCCCACCTTAGAATCTCCCAGGGAGAAATTTAGGTCTACACCAATGATCATTAGACCTTGTTTAGTCTAGTCTCTATTAAAAAAGGCTTCCCATTATTCCAACATATCATAATAAGGCCCGTAAATGTTTATACAAGGGATTTATTTTTCCATGTCCATGGAGAAAAGGGTACTTCACAGCCTTGATATGAAACCTATGAGCTACTTAGAGTGAATGATAATTTATTCCATCTTGTGATATTCCCCCCATATATTCCTAAAGCATCAATAAAGCAAAAATCCCAACCCTTTAACATTCTTGTCAAGGCGTTAACAACCTTCTCCCCAATTTTCATAATCTCTTGCAATAATATGATAGATATGTTTTGAACTACAATTAATATCTCAAGGGCCAAATGTTTTGAGGAAATGACCACTCCTACACAATTTAGGGTTAGAAGAATAATTTGAGGATATCCCAGAGGAAATTTCTCTAAGGGCCCACTTAAGGAAAATTGTCTTCCACTTCTTATTTTTGAGTTAGCTCACTTTTGTGCCATGAAAATGAGGTATTTTCTACCTCTTTGGGAGGGTTTGGATTACCTCTTTGGGAGGGTTTGGATCAATTAGTTCCATGGTCAAGTCCTACTATTCCTACAAAAAAAGGGGCTCCTCTTGATCTAGATCCGATATTTTATATAAAAGTATCATAGGTTTGAGAGACACTATGTGTCTCCTTATCAAGTGACATATTAGGAGAGTTATAGGAGGTTTGATAGCCTAAGGAGGTGGCCCTCCCTAAACATAAAGGTGAATGAGGGTGAGGGTTATGGATCCTTTGATTCTAGATAAGTTGGAAAGGAGCTCACCAACCTGTGCCATGTTTCGAGGGCTCTAAGGGATACTCTTTCACTCTTGCGGCTCCTTTAGAACCCACATATTCTATTTGTTGGGAAAAGGACATTCCTTTTCCAAATTCCCATGTAAATGACATATTCCACATTTGAATGGAATTCCCTCATAGTCCAAGGGTTGATAGTAGATGATCAACCATAGGATCAAAGGTAGACCTAGTAGTCTAACCCATATTAGACAATAATCCATATGGGTTGAGTTGACATCAAATTCGAGGAAACCACATCTTAAAAAAGATATATTGTGAGCCCCATTGCCATCTTTCCTAAATAATTTTATTATCATCCACCTTTGACCTAAGGATCCAAATCATTCAACTTTGACCAATACCATGTAGCCAAGGGACTAACCAAGTACTGCAACAAATACCTCTTGCATACAAAATTTTAGGGATTCCCCATTCATAAGTTTTAAAGATACATTGTGAGCCCCATTTCCATCTTTCCTCAAGAATTTTATTATCACCCACCTTTGACCTAAGTGTCGTAATTCAATGGTAGAGACTTCCTTCCATGGGTGCCCTAGATAGAACCTATTTTTTCACTTTGGCACCCATGCTATAGTTATACATAGCATCAGGAGTCCTCTTAGTCCTGTCATGAATTTGTGTTGGAAGCCTCATTCTTCTCCCTAGTCATCATTTTTGGCCTTTTCCATGGGACTCCCCTAGAGCATGTTTTGTCTTCTTTCAAGCTCACTTAAATTATGAAAGAGACATCTATCTGAAAATAGTTTCAACTCTTTGAGGTTCGGCTAGATCATTTTATGAAAACAGTACACCCTAGGAACTACAGTTCACTAGGAGAGTATTCTCAGGTATACATTTATCCCTTTTCCGAGTCTGAGGGACTAAATTTATGAAAAAGGGGCCATTCTCCCTGGGGTTTTTTTATCTCTTTTTTGGACCTTGGAGATTATTTATAAAAAAAGGAAACTCCTGGAGTCTTATTTAAGCCCTTTTCATACTCCCTAAATAGGAAAAGATCATTGAGTGACCTTGTTTCTTTCACACTCTTTTATTGGTCTAGAAAGAACATCTATTTGGTACAAGTTTACCCCTTTTTCTAGCCAATATATTAACTAGGAAAATTAAATACCTCGAGGGACATGTCCCACTAGGCAATTTTTCCCAGGTAATTTTTTATCCCTTTTTCAGGCCTAGGGAACTTAACTTATGAAAAAAGGAACCATAATTCTTCTTGGTATAAGTTTAAACCTTTTATGGACCTCGAAGACTCAACTTACGAAAAAGGTGCACCTCAGGAGGCATGTCTCGCCACGAGAGTATTTCCAAGTATGTTTTATCCTTTTTCGGGCTTGGGGGTCTAAATGTACGAAAAAGAACACTTTGGAGTATTCTTTTAGCATTTTTCAAACTCTCTAAAAGTGGAAAACCATTGAGATTACCTTCTCTGGGCTCGTAAAACTTTACATTGAAGGAGCTTCCATCATTATTTGTGTCAGTCCGTAACCGTATTGCATCTTACTACTTGCGTCTTTGGCCTAATGTCAAATCCATATCTTTGTTGATGAACCTTTATAGAATTCCTTAGGTAAAATCCTTGCAACATTTTTTCCTTTGCGATCTGACACCCTAACCCATGGAGGAATTTTCTCAAGTGTCCTTATCCTGCACATGTCTCCTTGCACTGGGCATCAGTATGTTCCATGCGCTTGGAACTATTTTTCTTTCCTACAACACTCATTTCATCATTTGTAACATATAATTCTTTAATTATTTTTCAAG
>CBVK0101140168.1:0-10591 GCA_900067695.1 Picea abies | reverse complement strand
GGTGCTGTACGGATATTCAATCTAACTAGCAAGGAGTGTATTAGAACAATGAGGGCCGGCGACCAGAACCGTTTGGGTTCGCTTTCTCAAGCCATAGCCGGCATTGTTTTGCACCAGGACAAGGTCGTTTTTGCGTCATTTTATGGAAGTATTTTCGTAGGCAGCATTTCTCGCGGGGATGTGCGGTGTGCACACCCGGGCAACGTAAGGGACGATGGCACATTGGTGGATTTCACCGGGTGCGATAGGTGGTGGGTGGGTTTATATGCCGGGATCTCCGGTCACGCCTGTCATATTTGGGATGCCGGCACGGAGGAGTTGGTGTTTAACGGCGGGGGCATAACGGACCCCGATGCCCTTCGGGGCTGGCGGATGTTGACGGAACAGGCAGAACGCATTGGTCGCGTCAAGCTTGGCGGTAACGGTTTGCTGCTGTTGGCGACGCGGCTGAAGGTGGAAGTACTTGACCTGGAAACACTTGGGATTCCTTTCACAGATGAAGAAGAAACAGATGATGGGATGGATTCCTTTCACAGATGAAGAAGAAACAGATGATGGGATTATCGTTGAATCCGTGGATGTGAACCGGGACCGGTTTTTGGCAGCGTCAAATGACGGTAATGCTAGGGTTCGTAAAATCAGGGCACTCGAAAACGTATGCGCCTTTCCGTTTGACGGTTTAGGCGGAGCAGATGATCATAGTAGCGGTAGTAATAACAATAACAATTATAGAAAAATTCTTGGGACTTTGAATACATGGCTGGCATTTATCTGCATTGATGGTGTGGTGCACGCTTGGGACGCTGACAGCGGCGCACGACTCTACCGTTTGGTAGAACAAGTCGGTGATGTGTTCGATTTGGTAGGTGATGATGAACACGTGGCAGTATGCGCCGTGGATAATGGGATCCATCTTTGGAGTTTCCGACCTTAACATTCACTGAATATCCAAAAATATAGATAATTGCCGCAAAATCAGAAAATTGCAGTGAAATCTCTGGTTAAGACAAATCTGCTGAGTCATGTTAATTTGTGTACTCGCAGGAGCTCATCAAGCTCACATTAGGTTATATAGTGCAGAAGGCGAGGGAGGAGTCACAGACAGAAGTTTGTTTTTCCCTCACAAATGGTCTAATTTTCGATCATCTATGTCAACTAAATACATTGAAATACTAGAGTACCAGCAATGACTCTGATTTGGAGTTGAAAACATGTATTCGCTTTTATATTCGTGAACAACTGAGCTTCTGCACCCGTTCAAATGGTGCTGACTTCACTGAATATGACCAAATACCATATGCATATTTTTAAATATATATATATAATATGAAAACCACAGATGTATCACTAACTACGTGACATTTAATAAAGAGAAACTTCAGTAACTACGTGACATTTAGTAAAGAGAAACTAGATGACCCAGTTATGGAAGTTACCTTTAGATTTCACGTAAAAAAAAAGACACATTTGATACATTGAACTGTTAAAGGTTATCAAAAAATTAGTAGTGAATTTTTCCCATTTGCTTTATGTTTTCCCTTCATCAAACATTTTTCATTTACTTTAAATTTATCCCATTTATTTCAAAGCAGTTTTACTTAATGTTATATAAATATTGTCAATATTTATGATTGCTTTTTATAATCTTATATTATGTATATTAACAATATTCATAAGGTAGCCTTGCCCCTGGATGGAGAATAATTGGTGAAGTGCACTGCTGGTGGAGAATAATTGGTGATGAAGTGCACTGTTATGTTAAGACAAGTATTTAGTTATATGAGGTTACTGGTTTGAAACCTAATTTGCCTTGTATACAGCTTCTAAAACAGCATAGACATATCTGGAAATTATAGTGGTAGTCGTCCAAATAAAAAAAAATGTTCATAAACTACCTTACAAAACATCATAAACATACCTGGAAATTATAAGACAAGTACTTAATTATGTTCAAACAAGTACTTAGTTATGTGAGGTTACTGGTTTGAAACCTAACTTACCTTGTATACAAACAGCATAAACATACCTGGAAATTATAGTGATAGTCCTCCAAATAAAAAAAATGTTCATAAACTACCTTTACAAAACATCATAAACATACCTGGAAATTATAAGACAAGTACTTAGTTATGTGAGATTACTGGCTTGAAACCTAACTTACCTTGTATACAACTTCTAAAACAACATAAACATACCTGAAAATTATAGTGGTAGTCCTCCAAATAAAAAAATGTTCATAAACTACCTTTACAAAACATCATAAACATAGCTGGAAATCTTCCAAATAAAAAAAAATGTTCATAAACTACCCTTCCATTTACATGTTATATGTATATTATCAATAATACTTTTAATAATAAGTTTTTTAAAACAAAACCTATATATTATGAATTCTCACAATTGTTACCTATAATATTATAGTTATAATGTCAATATATATTATTCCTGATTGTTTCTGATAATATACTATTTATATTATCATTATATATTCCTTGTTTCCTACAATGTTATATTTATATTATAATTGTTTCCTATAATTTTGTTTTTGTATTATCGATATTCATAAGCCGCCCTTATCTATCTGTATATTATCCCTGCTATTTTTTTGATGTTCTAAAACATTACATTGCTGATGCCCACTTTGAGTGTGCTCGGGATGGTTCAACAATTATATGGTTGCCTACTTTTAGTCAGCTAATTCTCGGATGGTTCAACATTTATATGGTTGCCAACTTTTAGTCGGCTAATTCAACAAACTATCTATTCTATATATCTAGGTGACTTTGGTGTTAAAGTAGCAACTTATTTTAGTTTATTATTACCTATATTGTTGAAATACTTCAGTACTATGTAACAATGGATTATCATATGTATATTATCAATGTTCATAAAGCTTTCTGATGACCAGTTAGGCAGTTTGGGAGACGTTCAAACGATTTTAGGTCTACTACATTATTAACCGAATTTGCTTTAAGTCATTTCAGTAGCTTCTATAACACATTGAATTATGCAATTTATGTGTTGTCCACCGACTTCCAATTAAAATTCGGATGAGTGGTATATGAGCAATCTAGACTATTTTGCATGTCTCATTGGACAAGATTAAGATATCAGAAGCTCACTCTACAAATGTGTGAATCATCAAACTATCTTCATTTCTACTCAAAATGATCTCATACAAATGTGTGAATCATCAAACTCTCCTCATTTCTACTCAAAATGATCTTATATGGTGAAAGGAGATGGAACAATAACTATTGGGTTAATCTTGACTAGTCATAGAGTCATTGATTCCTTCATTGTTGGGTATACTATTAGTGGTTTACATACCCATGATATTGAGTAACTCATGGTATTTAATGTGAGTTTTTGCATGTCATTGCATGACTATCTCCACACCATGCATGTCTTTGCATGGCTATGCATGTTTTCCCATTGTTGTCTCCACTCCATGCATGTCTTTGCATGGCTATCTTAAGGCCATGCATGTCTTCGCATGGCTATCTCCACTCCATGTATGTCTTTGCATGAGCCTCAAGTAGCCTCAAGTGGTTAGTGTTGGCCTCACTTGGTTGGTTTGGCCAATGTTAATAGATATCTATGGAGGTGTTGGTTCTCCCAGTTAGGGTTTCTAGGATAAATATTGGGTCTATGTGCAAGTTTTCTTGTTGTACTATTTCTCTCTCAGTTTTTTAACATGGAATCAGAGTTGACCTGAACTCTCCAACGAGAGTGGTTTGATGTTGAGATGCACGCTTATGAAATTGTTGGTAAAGTGAGTGACCCATGGAAGAGAGATATGCACACAAATTGAAGTGATGGTTGATGGGTTTATGAACCATGGTGAATGACACATGGAAATGGAGCATAGACAGAAGTGCATTGAAGATAAAGTACTCAGGGAATGAGTTCTTTGGCTTGCTGTATTTGGAATAGGGAGGGATGTCGGTAAAGAAGTTGGTAGATGATTCTTGCATCATTTGCTTGTGCATACAATGGATTGGCTTGGAGCATAGGCGGAATTGCATTAAGAAAGAAGTACTTGATGAATGAATGCTTTGTCTCACTGTATTTGGAGCAAGGAGGGATGTTGGTAGAGAAGATGGTAGATGCTTCTTGCATCATGTGCTCGGGCATGCAGTGGTAAGATAAGTACTTGGTCTATGTAATTGTATTTGGCGCAAAAGGGATGTTTGCAATGAAATAGGTTGATGTTTCATAGCATCACGTGCTCTTGCATACATTTGTAATTATTTTCTTGTAGTTGGATTTTATCACATGTAAATGGGAATATGGCTAAAGACTTATTTAGGCATGCATACCCCTGGTTTGATGGTTCACCGCTACAAAGTCTAAACATAGACCTAGGTGATAGGGGGTCTTGTTGTATTCTTGATACCTATTTTATAAACTTTGAGGGGGTAGGTGTTTATCCCAAGTCAAGTTTAAAGGGGGGAATGTTGGGTTAATCTTGACTCGGTCATAGAGTCATTGATTCGGTCATTGTTGGGTTTACTCTTAGTGGTTTATGGGCCCATGATGTTGGGTAGCCCATGTTTTTTTATGTGAGTCTTTGCATGTCATTGCATGGCTATCTCCACACCATGCATGTCCATGCATGTCTTCGCATGGCTATCTCTACTCCATGCATATCTTCGCATGGCTATCTTGAGACCATGCATGTCTTCACATGGCTATATCCACTCCATGCATGTCTTTTCAATGTAATCTATTTTGGTAAAGGAATTAGGGTTGTAATTGATGAAGCCTATTTAATGGCTTGAGATACTCCATTGTAAGAAACCTCGATTAGCCTCAAGTGGTCGGTGTTGGCCTGACTTGGCTGGTTTGACCAAGGTTAATAAATATGTATGGAGGTGTTGGTTCTCCTCGATAAGGGTTTCTAGGATAAATATTGGCTCTATGTGCATACTTTCTTGTTGTGCTATTTCTCTCTCAATATTTTAACAATAAATCCTATCAATTCGTTACTTGATGAAGCCTCAAGAAGTAGAGGAGTGAAATAATGAAACAATTTGCCGAAATACTTCAAGGAGTCCCACCCATGATGGAAGCATCTTCGACAAGCTAGCCTTCAAGAAACAAAAACCTTTCAAGGTACAAGATACTCTTGATATTCCCATGTTTGAAGGAAAAATTGATTCAAGTGCATTAGAAAAATGACTAGAGCTTGAGGAGAAGGGTGTTTCTCTATGAAGAAATCTTTTAACAAAGGAAAGATCACCCTATAAATATTGAAGGCGACTCCTCATTGGTGGCAAGCCCATTTTTTGCAAGCTACAAGAGGAGGAGGGCACTCCACTATTTGAATACACAAACCTTAGTTTGGGAGATTTTGTGGATGCCATCAAGGTAGAGCATTTCCTTGTGAGAAATTACGATGATCAATAAACCAAATAGACAAAATTACCCTAGCGTTGGGGCTAGTTTGTGTAGGATCACAACAATGTTATCTAACCATGTTTCCAAAAACTTACATTAAGGACATGGAAAGGTAGAGTGGTCATTGTAACCTTTTTCATAGGCATACCTTAGAAATGGAATTCTAAGACATTGCCTCACTAGGAGCAATGTATCAACATGTTGTGAATATTGAGGATAAATTCAAGTATAAGAGAAGAAATGTTTTAGGGTAGGGATTCAAGAATAAGTCAAAGTCATGACCAAAGAGGGATAAGGGTGACCCCAATTTTTACAACAAAGGGTAGGGAGGGGATACCCAACATCAAAACCAATAGTTGAAACCTTTCTTGGAGAAGTTTCCTCAAGATAAAATGTCACCAAAGGACACACACAAGTGGTGTGACATCCCTAGTATTTAATGACAATCAAAGAAGGATTTTCATTCCCAAGAAACATTGCTAGCCAAGCTATAGACCCCTTCCTTTGCATCGACGCTGTAACAAACTATGGGAAAATATAAACAAATCATCAATGTAGATCTAAGATGCACCATTGCTACCACACAAGTACATCAAGAGGAGCCAAAGGTGCTAGAGGAGGGGGAACACCTTTTCCATTCATAGATGTAGATGAAGGGGACAACTTTGCACTTCATTGTTGATAGTGGCTATGATAAGAATTTGATGTCAATAGATGTTGTTAGGAGGATGAAGATGTCAATGATGCCTCACCCTCATCCATACACTATTGGATGGTTGAATAAGGGACGAAACATACACATCAGTGAACAATGTCATCTATTATCCATACACTTTCCACCTTTGTTGGACACATTAAGAGTGATAGAGAAAACTTAAAATCACAAAATTGAATCGTGATTTCACAAAGCTAGCTACAACAAAATTGGGTAGTGGATATAAGGATGAGGAGCACCCAAAGTTAGGATCTATCACTATATCAAGTTGTTGAGGCACATGTCAACTCTTCCACAAGAAGAAGTGGTTCACTAAGAACTAGAGTCAATATAAGTGATCCTTTTAGATGACCTAGTGGATATAAGGATGAGGAGCACCCAAAGTTAGGATCTATCACTATATCAAGTTGTTGAGGCACATGTCAACTCTTCCACAAGAAGAAGTGGTTCACTAAGAACTAGAGTCAATATAAGTGATCCTTTTAGATGACCATTCATGGTGTTTAGGTGATGTTTAAGCGGTTTTGGGTCAAACACCTTCTAGATTAGATTTTTGGGTTCAAAAACCCTTGAATGAATTTCAAGGTATTTTCACCTTGTTATCTTCATTTCAACTTGGTACACTTGACTCTTAGCATTCCAATTCCAAGTAAGTGTTTTCTCTCTTCATTTTTTTTATATAGATAGTAATAAATGAGGCATCATCCTCTTATCATGAATCGGTGCACTAAACATCTCTTCTTAGAGATTGCTACCGCCATTGTACACAACCTTTAATGAACAAAATTTTTGTTCCTTGCATCGTTGTTTGCACTTTCATTTATGCAATGATATAGCACATTGAATTCTGTAATTTAGTGTGTTGTCCAATAGATTCCTCATATAATCTGCATAATGTCCTAACATGCTATATGTATATGATTATATAGTATTTTTTGAGTAGTTTAACAGTTCTACCTTTTGAACCTATATACTACTAAAATCATTCAAATCATGATATACCATCAAAATATGTCAAAAAAAAAAATAGAATAATTAGACAATTCCATTTATTTTTATGTTCTAAAACATTATATTGATGCTTTTGAGTGGGCTAATTCAACAATTAGTCTAATTCAACAATTATATGTTGCCTACTAGTGGGCTAATTCTACAAACTATATATTCATGGGAATTTAGTGCTGAAGCAGCAACTTATTTTTATTTATCTTTATTTATATTGCTGATACATTTCAATGGGTAACAAAGCATAGGTTTCCTGTTTTGTTGGACGTATATTATCAATATTGATGCTTTTGAGTGGGCTAATTCAACAATTAGGCTAATTCAACAATTATAGGTTGCCAAATAGTGTGCTAATTCTACAAACTATATATTCATGGGAATTTAGTGCTGAAGCAACAACTTATTTTTATTTATCTTTATCTATATTGCTGATACATTTCAATGGGTAACAAAGCATACGATTCCTGTTTTGTTGGACGTATATTATCAACATTGATGGCTGTTTTATGTAATGTTGTATGTATATTATAAATATGCACAAGGCTTCCTTGACATGCTATATGTATATTATCAATACTACATTTCTGTCGTTATAAATACTAATTTTTTTGATGGTCTAAAAAATTAGATGGCTTGCGTACTTTTAGTGGGCTAATTCAACGAAATATATATTTAGGATAATTTAGTGTTGAAGTAGCAACTATATTGCTCATATACTTCAATTGGTAACAATATTTTAGATAGCTGGATTTAAGATTCCACCCTTCAGCGACTTACAATCATTAATCGGCCAATGAAACTTCTTCACTTCTAAACTTATGGTGAGTTCTCTCAAAGTCTAAAACCAAAATTAAAATTATGTTTCTGTGCTCATATTTGCTTATCTGATTTAGTAAGCATGCCCTTGTTAGCTCAGGAGACATTCATATAGAGAGATAGAGTTATGATGCATAGATATACTGTTAGGTATTAAAGGTGATGGATCTTTTTCCTTGATATTTCTCTTTGATTCTGTGTGTTTTAGTAACCATTTGAAATCTGATCAAATCTACTACATATAAACAATAAAAGTAAAAGGATGGGGACAAATCCTTCTGAATGTTGGTAATGGCAGTCACCATTTGAAATCTGATCAAGGCTACTACATATAAAAAAGAAAAGCATGAGACAAATCCTTCTTAATATTGGCAATGGCAGTCAGAAACCTTAGATTTCAAATTTAGCTTGTATTTTCTGGCACAAAGTGTGGTCCTTTATTTTGCTGAACTTCGGTAATAATAGCACATGCCAATTATCTTTGAATATTCTTCATGTTGTAAGTATATGTTAATCGGTGATGTCTAAGTGGCACTGATCCATTGGGAACTTTACTTTCCTGTTGAAGCACAAAACCGCACTTGTTTGTATTTCCTTATAAGTAGCTACAGTCATAATCAAAAAATATCAACTGTGTGCATGCCACTCTCCCGTTTCATGCACTACAGTTTTCCTATTTGTAAGATAGGCAATGCACATGTCAAAGTTTAGGATGTGGAATTGAAATCAAATTTATAGATGAATAAAACATACAAGATGTTAAAAATAAAGTTTACTTCATCTTTCAAACAGCAGATGCAAATATGGTAACTGATTCTATGCAGTTCAGGAGTTTGAAGTTTTAAAGAACATGTTTTGGCCCTACGAAATATGAGCTTTAAGTAAAATGAAATGTAAGTTCCAATGCTGATGGTGCTTCGTTTGAATGTGATTTCAGATTTGAATGAATCCAAGTAAGAGAGTGAATTCAACATCTTTCTTTATTGGTGGACAAAGTTGATCCAATATGAAGGTACTTGACTTGACAACTTCTGATCACAAGCAGATTTTTCAATTGCATGACCCCCTTACTGTACACGGCTTCTGTTGTCATGGATACCTTGCTCCGTTATATCACAACCTGGATTTTATTAGTACTTCATAGAAATGTTATGAAGACAGGTTAATAACAGGATAATGAAAAGCACGTTTGCGTTGTTATGTGTTGTTTATAATGTATGTTGTGCACAGCCGTGGAAAGGCTTTGGAAGGAGTAGAATGCTGCTTATTGTGAAAAATATAGAACTGAATTAAATACTGACGTAGCACATAGATGAACAATCAGAAAAACCTGTAGTGGCATCATTATAGTTTCATGGATTTAGCTCAAGATAAGACCCATCAAATACTTAGCGACGAGGGTGATATTTTTTTGCTTGCTCCTTTCATGGATGGGATCCTCAATTTAAATGATCAGTAGGGCATAGGATTGGATGATTCTCATCTTATACACCATAAGTTCTGAACAAAGAAAATTGGACCACCT
Source organism: Picea abies (assembly GCA_900067695.1). Classification (NCBI taxonomy): domain Eukaryota; kingdom Viridiplantae; phylum Streptophyta; class Pinopsida; order Pinales; family Pinaceae; genus Picea; species Picea abies. Next base: position 1,127 of record CBVK0101140168.1, on the reverse strand, counting down.
TGTTTTCACTCAAGTGTGTGGTCTGGCAGGGGCGGAAGGGTGTACACTTCAGTTGTCTGTGTATATGTTCTGCTTGGGGAGGGGAGGTTGGGAGTGCTTGAAATTCTTATTATCCTAATTCAACATAACCTACTGGATTAGTTTATTTGGATTGAATTGAGTTGAGAACATAGATTTGCCGTCTAAAGTAGATGGCAAATCTATTTTGTCAACTCAATTCCATCCAAATAAACTAATCAAAAGGTTTTCTTAAGAATTATTTACCACCAAATAATTTAATTCATCTTAATTTTGGAGGATTTATAAAGAGTAGGGACGATCAAATACTTTGACATATAAATATTATAATAATTTAAGATTGATCTAGGTTAGCTTCACTCAATTCAGATTTCAGAACTCACATTAAAGGATATCCTTTGAAATGTAATTTTTTATCATTTAAAATAAATCTATCCCTGAAAGTGTAATTTTTTATCATTTAAAATAAATCCAGACAAGTCATATTGTAACTCAGCTTCATAGATTTCAAAACTCATAACTTATACAGACAAGATAATAAAAATAAAAATATTTATAACTGTATTATAATAATATTTTTATGTAAATATTATATTTATAGTATTTTCATTTATTTATAAATATATTATTTTATTTTTTTATCTTTCTATATAATATTTATAACTGTATTATAATAATATTTTTATGTAAATATTATATTTATAGTATTTTCATTTATTTGTAAATATAGTATTTCTTTTTTATCTATCTATATAACTTTTTTTATCACATATATATAGATATGGTTTTTTAATATTTAATTAACTTATAATATTATTATTAATATTTGTTATAAATATCATTTTTTTTTAAATTACATAATTAATTATTAAATAATACAATATTTAGTTAACTTATAATATTATTATTAATATTTATTATATGTATCATTAATTTTTAAAAATTACATAATTACTTATTAAATAATATCTTTGTTATATTCTTCCAAATGGGGTGGTAGAGAAGTGTTGGTCTGAGAGGATCCATGACCAAGGCACTTGAACACCACATGTCCTCTAGGGCATTTGAACCTCTATCCTCCTCTCTACCATCGAGGAAATACATGGAAT
>CBVK0101140167.1:0-10473 GCA_900067695.1 Picea abies | reverse complement strand
AAAAGGTCATGACTAAAAGTCATGACTCTTCATAAAACCATAAAGGGCATATATATAGGCAAGCCCTATCTTTGTAATATCATCATTTTTACAATCAATTATTATTATATATATCTTATTATGAATTCAGAGTGAGTTGTTCATTACGAAACCCTTGTGGCTTTTACAATGGCAGTGGTTGAGATGAAAGAATTATCCACACATGTGATGAAGAGAGGGCATCTCCCCATCCAAAGAAAGTGAACGATTATGCTTGGTCCAAAGGTCTTGGTCTCGAACTCTCACCACTAAAAACTAGAAGCTCCTAAAAAAAATTAGTGCAATCTTCTATCCCATCAATTGAGACGGTTACTCCCTCTTCCAGTGAAATTGGGCCTCTTAGAGCATTGAAAGCCCTGGCCAGGGCAAAGTAATGTTGGTCCTCTCATTAAATGTGAGAGGGATCAGAGGCACCCTCAAAGTTGTCTCAATCCATCGACTTTTGGATCATATTCGACCTGATATTATCCTCCTTCAAGAAACTTTGGTGAATGAACAGAGAGTGAGAAATTTCATCCATCTCTTCCACCCCTCCTAGATGTTGAGTGTAGTAAACTCAGCTGGCACCTCTGAGGGCCTATTGTCTACCTGGGATCCTTCACTCTTTTCCCTGGATTCTTACCTAACGATAGCGGGCATCTTATTAACTGGGAAGTGCCTCACTCATAACAGGGAAATCACCTTCCTCAATATTTACGGCCCATGCAAAGACAAAGCTACTTTTTGGAATAAAATAAACGATAGTGGTATTCTTGCTATAAAAAATTTGATAATAGGTGGCGATTTTAACATTTTTTTGTCTGTTGATGAGAACTGGGGAGGAACGCTAGGATCAGAAATTACTGAAAACTTATATAGAGATATTTTCTCCTCAAATAACTTGATTGATGTCCAGCTTGCTAAATTAGAGCCGACCTGGCGGAATGGGCGTGTGGGGCTGGAGTCTATAGCGAGAAGACTTGACAAATTTTGTGTATCTGGAGATCTCTTAACTACGTCTGGTCTTTATAATTCGTGGGTGGAGTTCCCCTACATTTCAGATCATGCACCCATCATCCTCCAACTAGAAGAGAGGCTGAATTACAAAATTCACCCTTTTAAATTCAATCCTCACTGGATTTATGAGGCAAGATTCGTGGAACTTGTTATCAAAGTTTGGAATGACCCATGGTTTTTGACTGAAAGCGGCAAGCAACGAAGACTGATTTGGAAATTAAAGGAACTTAAATAAAAAACAAAGGACTGACTCAGAGATCTATTGGGAAAAAAAATATATATATATTAGTAATGCTAGATTCCGATATAAAGGCTACTCTTCAACTATTGAATAGTGATCTCTCCAACAAAGAATTGGCATTGACTTTGCGTCAATTGGAGCTAGAAAGGAATGTAATTCTTCAATTCAAGGAGAATCAATGGCGATTGCGCAGTTGAGCCCTCTGGTTGAAGGGAGGCGACAAAAATTCCAAATTTTTTCATACCTTCGCAAATGAAAATAGAGCGAAGAAACATATCTGGAAAATTCAAACTAGTCCAGATTACTTTGCTACAGATCAGGGAACTATGAAGGAGGCAGCAGTCCATTATTTTAAAGAATTACACAAGGCACCTATGGAGCTGAATTTTCCAGATCAATGCAAACTTTTGGATCCGTATCCTCAGATGATGACTGAAAAGGAAGCTAACATTTTATATCAGCCTGTTACCTTGGAGGAAGTGAAAGAAGTCATGTTACTCTGCAGATGGTTGGACAGTCGAACCTTTTGTTTATTTTTTTATCTTGTTGGGGAGGATATTCTGGCAATGGTGGAAGAGTCCAGAACCACAGGAGCTATCCCAGGAGGCCTTAATGCCACTTTCCTGACCTTGATACCTAAGATGAACAATCCTACCTCCTTTGATGATTTATTTCCTATCTCGCTCTGCAATCTAGCCTACAAAATTATTTCCAAAATTATCGCTAATCGCCTAAAACCTCTCCTCTCCAAGGCACTTTCTTTGGAACAGATGGGTTTCCTTAAAGGAAGAAATATCCAAGATGCTATAGGTATATCCCTTGAGAGATTGCACAGTATAAAAATTAATAATTTGAAGGCCCTTGTCTTAAAACTCGACTTGAAGAAAGCCTTTGATAGTGTGGACAGAACTTTCTTAAGACCGATTCTTCTAAAAATTGGAACAAGACTGCAATTGGCGAATTGGATAATGTCCTATGTAAACTCAACCTCCTTTGCAGTGCTAATTAATGGAGAGGCTACAAATTTCTTCAGAAGCAGAAGGGACATTCGCCAAGGCTGCCCACTGTCGCCTTTGTTATTCATCTTGGTAATGGAAAGCCTTAGCATTTTACTGAAATCCAACATTGAAAGAGGTACAATTTCAAGGATTAAAGTATCAAGGTTCATGAGAGTCTTACATCTCCTTTTTGTGGATGATGTTTTAATTATGTCAAAGGCTAGCCTTAATGAATGGGAGGAAATCTTGAAGGTGATTGACTTATTCTGCAAAGCGTCAGAACTGTCCCTAAATCCCTCCAAGACCAGTGTTCTATTCGAAGGGATTTTGGAGACAGAATTGATTCCCTTAAAGAGGCTCTTCCCCTTTAGCTTTAACTCTCTTGCAAGAGGTTTCAAGTATTTGGGCTACCATCTAAAGACAGGGGTGCAGCGTGTGAGTGATTGGGACTGGATAATCACTAAATTATCAAAGAAAGTGGGGACTTGTGCAATCGTTGGTTGTCCTTGGGTGGCAGACTTATCTTGATTAAATCTGTTCTTGAAGCTCAACCAGTCTACTAGATGGCATTGGAGTCATAACCAGCAGCGACCTCAATCTGTCAAAAGCGCATGCCATTGGATGGACAAATTACATTGATAATTTAAACGTTGCTGGCATAGTCATAAAACCTTTAATGGAAGATGCGTTGATCTGGTCCGACGATGGAAAAAGATCGGAACTATCTGTCAAGAAGGTTTATTATGCACTCCTGTCAACTCAATTTCTCCCGGTGATATTCGGTTGGCAAAGAAATTTCTGGAACTGGCAACTCCCCCACAAGGTAAACGTTTTCTTTTGGTTATCTATTCATTCGAAAATTCTAACTTGGGACATGTTACAGCCCAAAGGAAGAAAAAATAAAACATGTGTCAAAAATAGGTATGAGAACTTAAAATATATATGTCTTTACAGTTTCCACTTGTGGAAAGTGTATTGGCGCTAGCTTATAACATTGGACAGAATTTTGAATAATAAATCATTAGAAGGATTAAATAAATAATTATTTATATCCTTTAAGGTTTCCACTCTTCACATGTGAGTTGTCGCTACTTTATAAGAATTGGGCACAATTTTGAATAATTATTGTTGTTTGATTAAAATCGAGTTACAATTGGAGTTGGGAATTATATTTGCTGCCATGCTCGACCTCTTTACATGGCTTTCATTTTTAAGAGTTAAATGTATAACATGTTTGGAAAGAAATTTAATTTTGGTTAAAGGAATATCCATTTTTTATTTTTTTTACAATTTAATTTAATATAGGTTGTAATAAGAGATTATTTATAGTAATTATGTTGAATGTATTTATTTAATGTGGTTGTATCCTTACATAAAAATTATCATATTTATATTTGTTTATATAAATTATAAATAATAAAATTCCATAAAAATTATCATATTTATATTTGTTTATATAAATTGTAAATAATAAAATTTCATTATCATATTTATATTTGTTTATATAAATTGTAAATAATAAAATTCCATAAAAATTATCATATTTATATTTGTTTATATAAATTGTAAATAATAAAATTTCATTGCTAAAAATGATGAAAGGGTGTTTGTGTAATATTTTTGTATTATGTAAGTTAAACAATTAGATTGTATTAACATGTTTGTTAAGCATTAATTGATATGAGTATTTCTTACAAGTTTTATTTCAAAATTTATTTTATAAATTATTTTTTTTTCTTGTTCCATTGTGTTCACATCTTTGAGAATAACGTGTATCATTCTAAGGTGTTGGCTTTCAAAATGACCAAATAATGATTCAAAAGAGTTAAATAGAGATATACACTAAATAGATATATACACTAAAGACCTTTTGGATTTGTGTCTTCTCAACCCATTACTTGATTTTGATTTCTTGTTATGGGTCTTCTCAATTAATGTAAAACCACCAACCATTGTTTTCATTTTCCTTCTTTCTAGCATTTTTGCGATTGATTTTTTTTATTCTAGAACTATATTGTGAACTATTTTCTCTTCTACTTCCTAGTTTTTAGATTCAACAATCTTGTCGACTTTATCTCTATAAAAACTAAAGAAAGCTTAATTTGAATGACAAAGATGAATTCCTTTTCAAGTTGTAAATGATGTTATGAAATTTAAAATTCATTTCATATAATTATTGAATAAAACCCCACCAACCACAAGAATTATTGAAAACCTCGAACCTTCATGCAATTTGAATTTCAAATTGTTATAAACAACCAAAAATAAAATCAATATTTTTATAATGAGCTTGTACTTTAATTGCAAATATGTAGTATTCTTTTCAAACTACTTCTTACTCTTTCTTACATTTCCATCCCATCTCTATTTGCCCATTTTGAAAATAAGATCTATTTTAAACTCAGATCTATCAAACATTGTGAGGGATCAAATTTCTTAAGATCTAAGCTATCCCATATTGAATTGTAAAACACCTTATTTTTCTCAATATAATAATAATAATAATCTAGTTTTAAGGTCATGGCCTAGACACCAAAATGGTGTATGAGACCCCCTTGTTTGTGGGACAAGACAAGAGACCCCTCTGTGCAGCGATTTGACTACTAAAATCTATAGAGATATACATACCCTATCCTCTTTAGATTTGAACTTATGATCTTTTAGGAGAAAACACATGTTCTTAACCATTAAACCTACTCATGATGTATATATACAAAGACTAAATATCATATATACAGACTAAATTTTTAAATATGAAACTTTAAAAAAAATGAAAATTATAAATTTAAGTGATGGTAACTTGATGAGTTTTAAACGTATATTAAATATAAATAATATCTATAGATTTTGAGGGAAACTTTAAAAAACAATGAAAATTATAAAGTGAGGTGATGGTAACCTGATGACTTATAAACGTATATTAAATATAAATAATATTTATAGATTTTGAGTTGGTGGAGCGATGGACAATGATACATGTCCAACGTGTTTATAGTTGTTGACTTATTTGCTTAACATATTAAAGTCTACGTTGAATGGAGATAATAAAGGGTGGGTTCAACTTCCCATCACTTCCATATCATTCATATTCATGAAACGAAAGCTACTTTACTCATTTGAATATTTTATGAAAATATATAAGTTTCATGTATACATATAGCATTTTTAATGAAACGAAAGCTACTTTCATTTGAATATTTTATGAGAATATATAAGTTTCATGTATACATATAGCATTTTTATACAAATACAATGTAAGGAGACATTGTGATTATGAAAGGTGACTCGGGTTTAACTAGCCTTTGATGTCATGACGATATGCCACGTGTAATTTTAAGTATACACGTCATTAACTTTTTATACATCAATACTATTCTCTTCCCTTTGGAACCATAATGCAATTACTCATTGATTTTACCCTTAACGCTTACTAATTATTGTATCTTATTTCCAACCTTTCATGGGTTGCTCTCATATTGCTATAACTTCCTAACAGTATCCATTAACAAGTTATAATTGAATAAAAAGTAAAATGATGAGTCAATTAAATAAATGTTTTAATATCAATTTTATTAAATATTTAAGGTTTTATATTATATTTAGATTTAAATTTTGTAATATGAGAGCAAGGGTGGGGGATATTATGTAGAACATAATAAGGATGAAATAAGAGTGAAGTCGCTTGCCTGCATTGGACAAGAATTGAAGATGGATGTTCAAGCCTTCTTCATTTAAAGTAACAATACAATGCATAAAAATGTCAATTTCAACGGCTTAGAACTCATATCTCTAAGTAGGAGTGGTGGGAATGATCTTAACTTATATCTTGAAAGGGGTGGGAAAGCCCTAGGTGTATATGAGCTTGTTTTATGCATATTTAATAAATGAAGAATTTAAATAATTTAATATTGTATTAATGAGTTGACATCATGATTATGTCAAAGACATTCTTTTAAAGGGGTGACCTTTTTAATCTTTAATTATTTTTATTGGTTGTTTTATATTATTGATTCTACCAAACCATCTTGTTAGTTGTGATTGTTCATTTGTCCACTCTCCTATTCAATTTCTCTTCCACCTTGCAACCAAATACGATCTTTTAATGTCTCTCTAAATGAAACCTCGATGGATCAATCTCATCTCTTGTCATGGCAAAGGAAGTTCTCAAAACCCATGACCACATTTTTGCAGGGTAGGTTGTTAAAGATGAAACCAAGGCTCTTTCACGGTACATGGCTTCAATATTTATTTGTTGATGTGGATGGATCTAGTTAGCATGTGCTATGGATATTAATGATGGACTATTTTATGTCGAGAGGTTAGAAGCTTTGTAATACGTCAGAAGAGATCAAGTATATCATATCATTCATTGGCTTTATGAAGGCTTTGTGAAGGAATCAAAGTGTGTAGATATTGAACATGTTGCTTTCCATTTCATGTTTAATCTATTAGGCAACATGGCCTTTGATTGAGAAATATTAAATCCTAGGTCTTGAGCATTTGAAGAGTTAATAAATTATTTTTCAATGTTGATGATGCTTCATGCAACTCCCAACTTGGTAGACTATTTCCCTGGTCTTTGTTTCTTGGCTCCTCAGTGTTTGTTTTGTAATAGATTAATCTACAAGGAAAAAGGTGTATGATATTCTTAATAAATTCATAAAGGACTACTTGGCCAAGAGAGGTGAAAGCAATGACAAAAGTGATGGTGAGAGGGATCTCTTGGACATTCTACTAGACATGGGAAGTAACAAATTTACTTCCACAGTTATCAAAGGTTACTTATATAAACCCTTTCACCATCTTTTATTACTATTGTACTAATACAAGATAGAAAGAAAACTTGTTGAATTCCATGAAAATATTAAGGAGAATATGATGCTTAATCCCTTGTTGTGGGGCATATCTATGCTTGAAGGATACATGAACACAACAACAATAGATTTTTCAATTGATCTATAAATTGTTGTGGATATTCCACTAGAACAGTTCATCACAACAAATCTTAAAATGTTTTGAAATATTTTATTTTGTAGTTTATTACCTTAGATCTCATATTTATTATTACTAGTGTAGTGCTCAAAATTATGGAAATAACTTAAACCGAAATGAAATAAATAAACAAATGAACAAACCATTCACAAAAATGAACACAAGATGTGACCTGGGAAACCCAATACAAAAGAAATCGCAGCTAGAAGGTGAGGCCTATGAATTGTTCTCTTCTTATCAGTTATGAAATGTAAGTACAAAGAAAGGGGCACTAACTATGGAGTTGTCATGGACACTACAGCCTGAATGGCTACTACATAATATTTGTCCTCCTCTGTTATGCTTCAATATCCCACTCCTAGATTCTCTACTCAACTATGGAACAATAATAATACCAAAAGAATGGAACCCCTTCTCTTCCTTCTCTTCCTGGGGTTAGGATTAGGGTTTTTTGCATGCCTTGACCTTCAATTAGTGTTAGGGATTTGGAACCTCTATAATATTCTTGAGATTACACACATGAATAGCCCCACATGCATGAGTAATGGGGGTTGACATGGCGTCCACTCGGTACCGTGGTGCTCAATAGGATGGGTCAACTTGTTGGAGGCATAACTTCCACATACGAACTTTGATTGAGGTCTTTTTTGCATTGTTGGAAATAGTGTTACGGGGTTGAAGATAGGCTTGTAAATTTATGACCCCAAAAAGTGTCGTTTGATGCCTTAAACTAACTCTAGAATGTTTTGGACCCAAAATCACCAAATTTGGACCTATGCCTAAGATGGGCCTGGTAAGCCAATTCCTCAAATTTTTCCACTCGTAAAGTACCAAAATATATGAAAAATTATATAATGACCCATTCTAGATCATACATCCCCATTTAGGAATGCTTTTAGTCCCCAAAATATTTTACTTAATGAGGTGAGGAAATTTTGCTCTACCTTCTCCCTACATTACCATTTGGCCTTGCCTGGAAGTTTCCCTTTCAACCCTATCTACCAGAGTTCATGCTACCCTTGTCTAGTAGTTCTAGAATTCTTCTACCAACTTTGCTTGAGCACCCGGTGCTAAGTATTCTATTGTAGGTAGGACCTGCTCATCAGTTTCCTACTCCAACATAGAAGGCTCATAGAGTTTCAGATTTTCCACATTCACTACTAAATAAATGCACATATATGAGGGTATAACAAGTTTTTATTCATTATCTCCCACCTTATCAAATGCTTCAAAAGGACCATACAATAGAGCCTTGATATTCTTACCAAGACCCCGAGCCTTTCTTTGTTCATATGCAACCAAACTTTGTCTCCCACATTGAATTTTTTCTCAATTATGTGTTGATCATGTCGAGCCTTGTACTTTTCTTGTGACTTCTTCAATGTCTCCTCTTCTTGCAAATGGATCTACATAATCTTTTCAACAAAGTTTTCTACTTTCAATGCATCTCCTATGATGTCTTTCATCTCTCCTTTGTGTTTTTCATATACAACATCCAAGGGAGATGGTGGAAAATACCCAAATCAAGTTTTAAAAGGGAACTTACCAGTAGAAGTGTGGACTGCTTTGTTATAATAGTGTTGAGTGTAAATCAAATTTTCATCACAAGTCTTTGGATGCTTTTGATTATAACCACTCAAAAGATGAACCAATTTCCTATTGACTACTTCTCTCTTCCCATCTGTCTGTGGATGGAAATTTGTAGATCTCTTCAACTTGGTGTCCATCTTCTCCCAAAGTGTAGATTTGTAGATCTCTTCAACTTGGTGTCCATCTTCTCCCAAAGTGTAGTCCAACAGGCACTTAGAAATTGGGTATCCCTATCTAAAATGATGTTCCTTTCTATCCCAAAGTGAACCTAGACATTTTGAGAGAACATGTTTGATACTTATTTTTCTTTGGTGATATTTTTACAAGGAATAATAATGCACATCTTGCGAAACCTGTCAACTACCACAAACATAAAGTCATGTCCCTTCCTAATTGTTTAAAAAATGATTACAAAATCCATGGAGATGTTATCCCGTGGTCTAGTTGGTATATGTAAGGGATGGTATAAACCTTGTTTTTTGTAACTAGGCTCGTCAATATGACAAAGTATGCATCCTCTAATAAATCGAGCTACATTTTCTCACATTTTGGGCCAATACACATACATTTGTAAGTTTCCAACTGTCTTCCCAACACCAAAATGTCTTGCAACTTTGGAGGTGTGACCCTCTCTAATAAGTTGCAATATTTCACTTTAATAACACAAATCTTGTCTAAATTTTAGAGCAACACATTATGGAGATGATAATTATCCTTCCTATCATCTTCTTCTACACGAATTTGGCCCCGTAACTATTTAAAAACCTCTTTAAAGTCCTCGCCTTCCATGTATGCATCTTTGTATGGATCATGGGTAAAAGGCTCCATGTGCATAAGAGTTACCAAACTATAATCTTGGATGTGGGTGGCCTTGAAAGAATGTATTCCAACTTGTTAGTGTTTCCCTTCTTATATTTGATGACCAGATGAAATTGCTGCAAAAACTCCATCCACTTGTAGTGTCAAGTTTGTTGAAGCTTAATATGTCCCTACAAATACTACAATGGCTAGTGATTAGTGTGGATAATTGTTACCTTACTCATTAGATAATGCTTCCACTTCTTAACAACTTGAACCAGGGTGTAGAGTTCCTTATCATACTTCCACTTCTTAACAACTTGAACCAGGGTGTAGAGTTCCTTATCATATGTAGGGTAGTTTGGGACTCCACCATGAAGATTTTCATAACGATAGTATAACGTATTACCTCCTTACATCAATATCTTTCCCATAACATAACCACTTGCACATGTATCCACTTATAAAGGCTTATACAAATTAGGCAATGCAATAATTGATGCTTGACATAGCTTCTATTTCAGCTCATCGAAAGCTTTATGTTAATTATTCTGCCACTGAAAACTATTTCACTGGTTGTTATGGCATGAAGTGGCACAACTACAACTAAAAGGATATTATAAACTTCCATAGGTACTACATTTCCCAAATAAATCTCCTAATTTTAGTTGTATTAATCATATCTGGCAACTTGAAGATGGACTCCATCTTTATGGGTTTTATCTTGAGTTTCCCTCCACCAAACACATTGATCCAGATTATTTTGAGAACGACAAGAAGAAAGAAATATAGCAAATATATAACAAGGAAATACACAAG
>CBVK0101140164.1:0-16117 GCA_900067695.1 Picea abies | reverse complement strand
GTTTCTGACAGGGTAGAACTCCTCCTTTAGGGAATCTACAAAGGCTACCCCAGTGGGTTCTCTACCAAATAGTGTAGATTCATCTTTGGTGTAACTCTCCCAATAACCTTACCACCAATCTCTGACATGGGGAAGGGATTTAAAGAGAACAAAGGTGATATTTTCACTGTCGGAAAACGTTTGGACAGATTAATAACCTTCTAGCATATTCAACCATTTTTCTAGAGCATCCGCATCTATCTAGCCTTCAAATAAGGGGATATCAAAATTGACTTGTACCTTGGAGGGTGTCTCACCTCTGAAATGGTTGCTTGTTGAAGATGCCTCAGTGATCGCCATCAATAGTCTTAGAAGGATCTGAGCAAATTTTTCCATCATCTCATTCCTTTGTTGCACGAGGGATTCCTCAAGCAACGTCTTGAAAGGATATCTTTCTCTGTTATCTCTCTTTTCTTCCACTATGGGAGGTCACTTGGGCTAGTGAGGGAGGTTGTCCTCAAGCAAAACTAGCTCAAGACCCAAATATCTATACCATGACCTCGTCGGGGACCTTCTTAGAGAAATGACAAGGAGCAAACTACTCTAATACCATTGATCCAGATTATTTTGAGAACGACATGAAGACATAAATATAGCAGAGATATAACAATGAAATACATAGAGATATTGCAAGAAACACAGAAATATAGTGAAACCCAACTTCTATTAATGAATAAAAGAGAAAAACATTGTAGAACACAAAAACCCAACTTCTATTAATGAATAAAAGAGAAAAACATTGTAGAACACAAAATGGTAGAATGGGGTATCCTATCTCTAAAAAGAAAGAGATGTTGGCTACGCTTCATTCACAACAAGATTTACATCACACTCAATTGCATGCTTAAAGGGTCTCCTTCACCTAAATTATATATGAGAGGGTGAGAGGAGAACAATTTACATGATGCATGTGGGATAAATTAATCTAAGTTTATAAAATTCCATAGGCATGTAAAACACTAGCACTTCTCGGGCAATGACCCTTCCCAGTACTACTCTAGCCTGAGCACGCTTAACTGCGGAGTTCTAATGGGATCTGGTGCATGTTGTGTTGTAGGCGTGTACATAAGACCACTAGGAAATCATTACATGATGTATGTAATTTAAAAATGAAGATGGTATTGCATTCCACTCCCCATCAAAAGGGTGAATATCATGGTTTATCAAAACCATAGGCTCGAAAAGTTGATTCAATGGAAAAAGTGGTTGGCCACCGAGATCCACCTGGATCACACAAACCCTAAATCCACCAATCACTACTAAGCAAGCTCGTATTTCTTAATGTTAACCAGTTGATGGGACCATGTTTTAGCATTTTTATATCACCTTTGTCCTTTTGTTTTCACACTTCATTATTATTTTTTCACCTCATTATATCCTTAACTATAACCAATTTGGCTCATATATCATTCAAGTCTACCTTGCTTTATTTTATATGAAATTTAATGAATTATGTAATACATTTGGTAGAAGTGGTGTCTTTTGTGCTTAAACTATAGATATAGTTTCTATAGTTTGGATGCATGCCGGGAAAATCAAAGGAATGGTAAGTTGTGGAAGAGAGAGTGCTACAGAACCCTGATTGTTGCGGATCTTGTCCTAATAATGAAGTCTTATTTACTGCAAATCTCTGAGGTTTAGAATTTGCTATGGATCCATGAATATTGTGTATTGTTGAAAATCCCAATCAACAACACCATTTTTACAAGTCCCGGTCATCAAAACCAGTGTTGTAAATCTAGGATATGAAGCATGCTACCTCTCATTTGTTACTAGTTTTCAAATATTGCATTGTTATTATTTAGTTGCTAAGGAATCGTGGACTAGCAACAGAAGTTTCTATGATGTTCAATAAATTTGCTACCACGATGATGAAATCATAGATGCATTTCACTACAATTATGAAGCATCTTTAGAAGAATTAATACCATGTTATATTCTAGCCACTAATTTGATTGCTTAATTATGTTAGATGCTCAGTTGTATTATTGTTGTAACTATGTAATTGAATAAGATGCTCTATTTTTATTAAATCATTGTGGCATATGTTAGCAACCACTTGAAGATTCATCAATTCTTCAACTAAGTGGCTCATTATTTCCATTCAATTATTTTTTTAATCAATTAAACAAAAGAGTAATGATTTTCCCTCGGACAGAGAAGCAAAGGAAAATTTCCAAAGGGGGAGGAGATTGTAGAAACATAGTTTCGCTGAAAATCATATATTTTCTTAATACAAACACAGTTCCTCATTATTGCATATGATAGTTAGATTACTGGAGAATACTTGGAACTATAAATCTTCTCCAGTACCTCGCTCCACAAAGAAAGGGCCTACTCTAAAAGAACTTGGTGTTGCTTCACCATTTTGTTTATAGTTTTATACTATATATTTATGTTTAGCATATGATTACTTAAATGTTTGTCAAGTTAAATTTGTTCTTAAGTTATGTTCATAATTGAAAGTGTGTGTGTGTGTGTGTGTTTCAGCAAGCATTGATTTCGTTATTACTTAATGATTCATTGCTACATGTCTTATGCTACAAAATGTGTAAATCATCAACTATGTTTTTGTTGTTACAGTTTCTTGATTTTCATTTGAATGGGTTTCTAGGTAGTTTTTAACAACATGATAAGAAATATCCAACTATATCATTAACCCCTAAGCCTTGCATATATTTTGCATAACACCTCACAAGCTTACAAGCCCTAGGTTGACAATTAAGTCCACTAGTAGACTAGATTCCCTAGTAGGAATTAATAGGCTATATAGTAGACCCATCATTTTTGGCGCAATTTCCGAGGAGGTATCAAAATACTTCGAGAAATTTTGTTCAATTGGAATAGATAACACATGGTAAGGGGATTTTCATCATAGGAATAGTCTATGTCCCTCTATGTAAGATCTCATACACAATGTTTTGCATATTAGTTAGAAGCATATATGTGAATGAATAGAACTATAAATCCAAGAGCACAAGCATGTGGTGTAGTAAGATCCACCAAGGTACTAACCAATTTGCAAGTAGAACTTCACAAGGAGGAAGCTCAGGGACAAGACTTCATATTCAACAAGGTTATAGGAGGCAATCAACTCCTAAATTTGTACCAGAAATTTCTTCTGCAACAAAAGCAGAGTTTCATCCTCCCACTAAAGGCTTTGTGCATATAGAAGAATTGTTTAATGGATAACATGATTCAAATTTAGACTCTTAGCATAATCCATATCACGAACCATCATATTCAAAAGAATTATTTTTTTCTTAGGAGTCAAGAGCATCAAAAACACCACCATTGATAGACCCTATGCTCACTATCATGGAAAAAGCAGAAGGGACTGGTTCCAACCAGGGTGTAACCATCACTTTTGATTTTCCAATCTGAGACCCTGAAGATGATTCTCCTATGAAGAATACCTATCCATCAACTCTACCAAATTTTAATGGACTATTCAGTGAAGACCCAGATACTTTCTTGTTTGAGTTCAATGTCCTTTGCATAATTTATGACTATACAATAGATGCTCATAATATGAACTTGTTTCCTACCACCTTAAATAATGCAAAACTATGTTGGTTCATGGGACATGGTGGGCAAAGCATCCATACATGGGATGACATGAAGCAATATTTTATAAAGAAGCATCAAGACTATTGCAAGACAAGATATCTTTGTGAAGAAATATTCAAGATGACTAAGAAGGAGGATGAGAGTCTGGAGGACTATGTGGAGAGGTTTCAATATAATTTGCAAAGTTCCAAACAAAGTAAATTGGATAAGGACATTTTGCATACCATCCTAATCAAAGGTATAAAAGATTAATGCCTTGATATTTTAAATTTGATGGGTGGAGGTGACATTTCCCAAATAGCATATGACCAAATTTGTGAGTTATGTAAGTGGTACTCACGAGGGACTTCAAAGCATGGGAAATCTCTAAGAGATGTTGCTTCTATAATCACTAAGTCATTTGAAGGAGGATCCACTCGCACTGAAACTGGTAATTTGTTGTAAAATTTTAAAACTAATATTCTTAGTTCTTTGAGTTCACTATTTGACACACTGCAAGTTAAGAATAAATGTGAAGAGGCTAAGAAAGAACTATCCATGTTTTTCTCAAAGTGTATAAAGAAACATCCCTCAAGGGAGCGCCCACTGAATAATGTTGAAATCTATAAAATTTGTGAACAAAATCGTGATATTAATAGTTGTCCTTCTTTTCCTAAAATAAAGGTTGTGTATCAAGGAACTAGTGAAGAAACTGAGCAAGTTTGTTTCAGTTAAAAAAAGCAACCACGAGAACCAAAATCACTACGTATGACTCAAGACCCTTCTTAGTTCTATGATTCATTTTCAACTAACCAACAAGCACAATATCCACCTCAACCCTAGTATCCTTACATGTATTGGACACAATATTCACCACAACCAACCCAAACTTATCAATGGCCACAAAGGTGGCGAGGCACTTCGTTTGGTAACCAACAAAAACAAATTCCTCCATAATTTCCCCAATAGTAGTTCCAATTACCTCAATAGTAGCAATAGTTGTAGCTTCCTGTGAATAATCCTCCACCAAGACCACAATTGCCTGCATGATCCACACCTAACCCAAATAATAAAACAACACAATATGATTACACTATTGAGTTGTCTAGTTTTCATGCTTGTATTATTCCCCCTCTTGGTTGTCAAGGAGTACACTTAATATACGATAGGAATCTAAATAATCAAACTAATCCAATCATTTTTGAAAAGGGAGAACAGGAAGTTTAGAACCAATCTAGAAACCAAACTGCAAAAAATCAGTCTATTAATCCTTCTCCAAACATTCCACAAATTACTTCCCCTGAAAGTTCAAATCAGCTATAATCTAAGGATGCAACATTTTCTCCCTATACGAAGAGGTTAAACATTGACAAAACCCTTGCCCAACCTGAGTTTGACTTCCTTGGGGATCTAAAGAACGTGTGTGCTAAGATCTCATTATTTCAATCCATCATGGATGTGCATATTTATGCCAAGGTTGTATGAGAATTATGATTAAATAAACCTGGCAGGAAGAGGAAGGATCCTCCAATTGTCCAAGTAATTACTCAACTTACATATTTGATGCTTGGAAGAGTTATTACTACCAAGTATACAGATCCTGGTATCCCCATTGTTGATGTGTACACTAACAATATTTGTATTCCAGGCAGAGGTTGAGAAAGCATTATCCATATTTTTCTCAAAGTGTAGAAAGAAACATCCCTTCAGGGAGTACCCACTAAATAATGTTGAAGCAAGCAAAATTTGTGAATAGAATCATGATACTAACAAATATACTTCTTTACCTAAAATAAAGGTTTTTTTATCAAGGAACTAATGAATAAACTGAGCAAGTTTGTTTCAATGCACAAAAGAAACCATGACAACCACAATCAGTAGGTATGACTCAAGACCCTTTTCAGTTCTATGATTCATTTTGAATTAACCAACAAGTGCAATATCCTCCTCAATATTGGTATCTTTACATGTCTTGGCCACAATATTCACCACAACCAATCCAAACTTATCAATGGCCACAAGGGTGGCGAGGCACTTATTTTGGAAACTAGCAATAACAAATTGCTCCACAATTTCCCCAATAATGGTTCCAATTACCTCAACAGTAGTGGTAGTTGTAGCTACTTAGTAACAATCCTCCACCAAGACTGCAACTACTTGGACAATCCACACCTAACCCATATAATAAAATAGCTCAATCCGCTTACACTATTGAGTTGTCTAGTTTTCCTTCTTGTAGTATTCCCCCTCTTGATTGTCAAGAAGTACACTTAATATTAGGGAGGAGTATAACTAATCAACCTAATACAATCATCTTGGAAAAGTGAGAAGAGGAAGTTTAGAACCAATTTGGAAACCAAACTGCAAAAAATCAGCCTATCAATTGTTGATGAAAAGGAATGGATGTCCTTATAACAAAATTTTCAAATCTTGTTAGGCTAAGACAAGATAGGTGATATTATTACCCTATGTTTATAACCTTTACAAAAATATCAATCATTCCTCAAGCAATATGTACTTGGGCCTAATGTTTTTTATGTATTTGGTGTTTTATCAAAGAAAAATAAAAATAAAAAAGCTTGTAACTGAACTTTATGACAAATTTAAGAAATAATCAGAAGACAAATCTGAAATAACATCAACTGTGAGATCAAAAACCTAACAATGATTTTTACAAATTCAATTATGAATTACAGCCAAAAAATTTATCTTCATACCCTTGTGTGGGTAAGGACCAAAGTAAGACTTAGAAGTCAAAGGTGGAATCTTACATCACACAGAGACTACTGGTGTCTTTTAAGTAAAGACAAAGACTAATAAAATTGGATCAACAAGCCACAAATGTGGCACTATCTTGACTCTGCAAAACAATTCTAATCGGCATTGAAAACTAATTCAGAAGTCAAATAAGATTTAATAGACTATCAAAACAAATGATTGACCTTTGGAAGCATGTCAATAATATATGCTTCTTCGTCCTTGTTGTTTCCACCTTCAATAAAACCCTGCTATCGACAAGAAGATCTAGCCTTCAAGTAATTTAGAAATGAATAGAATATGAATGTAATCTCACTTTAGAGCAAGAAAAAACCTTATCATAGTTTGTGCCTCTCTATTCTCTCATGCTTTGTCCCTCCAACAAGTCCTTCTTTTATTCCCCAAAGGTAGTATTGATTAACTCAACTAACTTTAGTTAAGTGGGACAAATTTTAAATAAATACTTATAATAAGGGTTTTTATAAATAATAGCTAATAGGTGGAGACCCCCTAAATAACTTTGTTGTTTAATTTTCAAAATATCCCCTTGTACCTCAATAATTTCAATATGTGTACCATCCATAAAATAAATTCACATTTGACAGCCCCAAAAAAATCAAAGTGCCATAAATACACTTGTAACTCCCAAAATGATCTCAAATATATTAAAATACTATATGTTGTCAAAAAGTATAAGTGTGTCATCAATAAAATAAACTGCCACACAAAGTCATCATAAAATGAAATTAAAGATTATATTTCTTGTGGGAAGTTTTCCTCCTTTGTCCATTGTCTTGAGATGAAGCCACCATGTGTGTCTGCAAATCTTCCATGGTATATTTTTTGTCTTCATTTGATGATGCTTCAAGGTGCATATCACCAAAGGTGATATTCCTAGGCTCATGCTTTTGGGGACTAGAATGTGAGGTAACATAGTAGGAAGAGTTCTTTGATGAACCAGAGTTAGGTGAGCAAGCAGGTTGCTTCCCTTTACTTGGTTCAAGCTCATGAACTAAAGCTTTGATTTTATTAGGCTATTGAATTGACGATGCATGTGAAGCTATGGAAACAACAGGTTGAAGTGGCTGCTTAGGATGAGGTGGAGGGAGTGGAAAAGATACAATACGACAACCATGATGATAAGGTTGAGGATTATGAACTATTTCATTCCAGCCATCATTAACTGAAATTTTAGGCTGCAAGGACACATGTGGCTCTACAAGAATATCGGTGATGTTAGGATGAGGTTGTAATGGAGGTCTGATAGGTGGTAGAGGAGAGTTAAAATATCCTTGGTCTGCAATATTAAGAAGACCAGAATGTAGGAGTTGATTAAAATCCTTTGATTCTACATCAAAATGGACAGAGAATATAAGTCTCTTATTTTTGCTTCTCTGTTATTCGCATTGATTGTTAGTATGTCCATTATCCTTTCTTTTTAAATTTATTTATATAACAGGGAGAAGAACATGAGATAAATTGAAACATGATATTGGGACTTTATGAATAATTTATGAAAAGTGGAAGTATGAAGGAATTGACCTTGAAAATAAATAAAATTAGCAAAAGTCATAACCCTTTTTTTATCATAGATCATTTTTTGTCATCCTTGACTTATACTTAGATGATGAGTATATCATCTTGTAATTGTATTTCATAAATAGATCTCATGATTGGAATTCCAACTTTAGCATAAACAAATAGTTGACAATGTTTCTTTTCTAATTCAGTTCTTAACGATACATGTGATAGCTTGTGTATATTCATCATTCATTCAAAAACTAGCCATGCCAAACTGCGAAATAATCTTTTCTCTTAAACAAAAAACAATTTTATCTTATACAAAAGGGGGAAAAGAAGATGGAAATTTAAATGATATATGTTTTGGGGGACATAGGGATTAATGTATGAAAAATGAAATAATGATAGATTTGGTTATGTGTGTAAAATATTCGTTATTCCTTTAAAATTATAACCTTGTTCATATACAGATGTTTTCCAATAATCATACCTAGAAATTAGTGACCAAACTGTGCTACCATTTCAACAACTAATTCCATCCAATTTTGAAATGAGAAGGTAATATAAAAATTCGGTATATAATTTGTCATATGATTGCTTTGATCAATTTAATTTGTCTATAATATAGCAACAAAAAGCTTTCAATCCATCTAACATGATGTTATAAAACAAACATACACAGGTTGACTTTATTGTTGCTTCAACCACATTTTGTCAAACTAAAACTTATGAAACTTTATATTTCTTGTACCCTATTTCTGGTGTAAGGGTTTCAAATCTATGTATAAATATTTCATATTTGAAAAGGATTTGAAATCAGGTATTCATTCAATTTCAACATTTAATATGACTCTGTTAGTATATACATATGTTCTAACAGTATTCAAGTCTCGACTTCAAAATTTCAATCAACAGAATCAACATCAAAACTAGTTATGCACAACATTATAACCTAAGCTATCAATGCATGACAGAAATCAATGGCTTGACTTTTGAAATCCAAAGCCTACTTAATGAATATTTTATGAGACCTCTGTTCGAAATCATGATAGGGAAACTTTATCGCAACACTGTATGTAGGGTTTATAAAAATTGTGAACAAAAGTAGTTGATATTGATATGACTAGAACATGGTTGTATTTCCCAAACCCACCATATGTACAGGATAATTATTCTCAGTTTGATGGTGTAAAGTTAAATAAAACACTTATAAATCCTCTACTTTG
The DNA here is from genome assembly GCA_900067695.1 of Picea abies. NCBI lineage: Eukaryota > Viridiplantae > Streptophyta > Pinopsida > Pinales > Pinaceae > Picea > Picea abies. The sequence continues at coordinate 7,025 of CBVK0101140164.1, read as the reverse complement.
CATGCAAAATAAGAACCCTTCTTAAAACTCGAATTGTTTCTTAGAATGATATCGCAAAGCAAATGTTGGCATCAAAATGATGAGAGATGGCAAGGGAGCAAAATGACTACCAGAAAAATGATGGGTCAAAGAAAAGAAATAGTCTGTACCTTTCAAAACTCAAATTAAGGTTTTATGAGCACATGGTATTCAAAATATATCCATATCATTTATTGTAGTGAATAGCTAACTCGAACTCAGATTAACCAGAGTCTTTTCAGTAGCAAGGCAACAATAATAAAATCTTAAAATATTTCAAAGGAATTCAAGAACCATTTTGAAATTGAAGGGAAGATAAATTGCACTTAAAAAACCAATTAAAACAAAGCCATTCTTTAAAATACACTCCAAAATAATCATGTTTTCGATGAAGAACAAGCTACAGGAAACATACCTTTCCTTAGCGCTTTGAATACCTTTGAGAAACTGGTGCAGTGGTTGTCCAAACTACCAAAGTTGAGCAGCTCTAGGACCATACCATCACTTAGCAAAAACTCCAACAGCACAATGAAATTCCAAAACAATTGAAAAGGTGGTAAACTTAGATGAAGGACATGGTTATCAAATCCCACGTCCTTTCACATTGAATGCATAACAATCCTTATATTGTGCAAGCTACTAACTCAAAACCACGTCATTTTCCACTCTCACATTAACCAATATGACGACCAATCATCAAACAAGGAACAATTCCATGCAAGCAAAGAATCATGTGCCCTTTTGGCCAGCATTAATGTTATCACATATGTCAACCAAATAACGGCTTAATGTTATAGCTAATATTCCATTTCATTAATAAAGGATCCCATTAACGCGTCTCCCATGATCACAAAATATTTTAATCATATGTATAGTGAAGCTTCATACGTCAAAGTTTATAACCAGCAATATCACACTTTCCATGCAAGATGGTAAGTACCACATGGTATGTAACGTATGTGATATAAAATTGGATGCCATTTGAGTTGCAAAAAATCTTTGCATGCTAAAGTATATCACACTATCACATATATATTTGAAATGAATTCGCAAGTCCTTTAAAATAGCATCATATAGTTTATCACCCAACCTGGGTGGCATGTAATTGTTGAGATGTTGAATGCCTTTGACAAGAAATATAACAAAAAAAAAATTATGACCGGATAAAATAATCACCATATAATAACATCTTATGAGTATGGATGTATGCAATATAGGAGACCTTTTTGAAGTTTTATGGGTACAACCTTTCTCTTTCTTTGCAACCAAATCATAAGTAGAACTCATAGTCAAACTTAAGGAAGAAAAAACTATATAGATAAAGCCATTATGTAATTTTCCATAGATTAGTAACACTTCTATCTAGGGAATACTTGAAAATAAACATCCTTTCTTACTTACTAGGGGGTCCCACCTACTAGTTATATATGTATATCATAGATAGTAAAAATCTTAAGTGTGCCTTGCAACTATTTTCAAGCTATGACACTGGTGAGGATTTTATGAGTCAACATACAGCGACTCCATGGGGTAGTTAATTTTCAATTGGCCACAACATTTTGAATCTATGGTTTTGTTGGAATTGTACTTTGCTAACAAAAACTATCAAAAAATTTCTGATATGCTCTTGCAAGAAAAACAATATGAAAGGAAGAAAGGAAAAGCAGAAAAAATGGGATAGCCTTGATCATCAAGCTTCGGCAAAGAGTCTGTAGATATATGAAACTACTGAATAATTAGTGATGCAGATCCAAAAGAAAATCATTTGTTTCTATTGTTTATACTATTTTAAAAAGAGATCATCAAACTTTTGCAGATAATATGACCAAAAGTAACTTGAATGATCCAAATTGACTCAATAATCAAGAAAAATGAAACAAAAAACAAACTCAGATAAAATAAAAAGGAAAATTAAAATGTACAAAAAGAAAAGAATAAATACAACTAAAAAACAAATATATACAGAAGGCATTAGAGAATTAACTCGTCAATTACCCTAGTTCGACATAACGCTTTAAATGTGAACCATTCTAGTATATGAAAATAATCGCCTGTCCATATCTTTTGATAAGTAAGAATTGTTACCAATGACAGAAGTGATATTATAGGGACCTAGCCAATTTTTTTGGAACTTGGAGTGTTTTCCTTTATCAACATGTGCATAACCCCAAAGCAGCGCTTTCTCATCAGCTTCAAAGACAGTTTATTTAGCCTTTTTATTGAAATATTTCTTGACAGATTATTGCCTCTTTCTTAGATTTTTCGGAACATGATTTCTTTGTTCTTCTACGAAAAGAAAGGCATTTATTCTATGAGAAATATATGTCGTACATTCAATTATTTATCCTATAATTCTAATCTAAGAGAAGTAAGTTCAAGTTCAACAGCCATAATGGCTTCCTAGCCATATAAAAGTTGGAATGGAGTATGACCAATGCTATATTTAGCGGTAGCCTGGCCTGCCCAAAGTGCATACTTGAGTAGTGTGTGCCACTGACAGGGTTTATCATCTATAATTTTCCTTAAAATCTTGGCCAAGTTTTTATTTGTTGAATCAGCCTATCCATTTCCTTGTGGACAATAGATAGAAGAAGAAAAAAATATCACTCCAAATTTACTAAGAAAATGAGTGAATTTTGCAGAAATAAAAGTTGGTCCATTATCTGAAATAATTTCAATAGGAAGACTAAAACGAGAAAAGATGTTAGATTCTGGAAAAGAAATGACATGTTCATCTTGTGCACGCTTGAGTGATACAACTTCAACCCACTTAGTAAAGTAATATGTTGTTGTAAGTATGAAAATATTCCCAACAAAAGATGGAGGATTGATAGGGCCAATGAAATCTTACCCCCATTTATCAAAAGCCCTTGTAAATTTAAAAGAAATTTTAAAATGAAAGGCCTGTAATATCTTGTTCTCAAAATTTTGAAGGCAGTGGATTTTTCTACAAAGTGGCCACCAATATGGATATTCAAATATGTTGATCCATGGATTTCTTTTTTAAAAAATTGGGTTGTTGTATCATCAATGCAACGTAACAACATTCCATCAGCAGATCTACAAAATAAATAATTTCTTAAGATCGGATATTTAGAGGCTTCATGGTGGAGCCTCATGTGTTGATGAAATTCAAGGTAATTAGGACACTTTTGAAATTGTAAATAATGAATAAGGTCCTTATACCAAGGATGTTCAGCTAGAATGAGATTTTGATTTTCTATAAAAAAAAATAGTGTTGATAAAGCATTTTCATCATTTTCAAAAGTGTCACTTGGTTCAGGATGTTGATCCAAGTGAAGTGCTAAGTCTCGTACCTTGATTGTTTTTGAAGTTGTGATCGTTAAATCACAGTCTTGAGTTTTCACAAGCCAATGTGAAATTTTTTTGTAAAGATGAGTGTGTGAAAGTAAAAACTTGACAACATGTAAAGGGACGTTTACCTGTGTGTGCTTGCCAAAAATAAAGTGGAAAAAATTATATATATCTTTCACAACACCATAAGTACATTTTTCAATAAAACTATATTTGATTTCATCGTTAGATAGGCTTTGGCTCATATAATCTATAGGTTTTTCATTGTTTTGATCATCTTTTTGAAGAATAATAGTAGAGATTGTTTATTTAGTTGAATTTGTATAGATAGTGAATTCTTTGTCAAAATTTGGTTTCGCTTGAACCGGTGTAGAACTTATTACCATTTTAATTCCTACAAAATCTGTTTAGACATCATCATTCCATGAAAAAGATTGATCACGTTTCAACATATTGTGAATAGGCTTGACCATTACAACGAAATTAGGAACAAATCTTCTAACAAAGTTACTTCTGCCCATAAAAGATTGAATTTCCTTTTTAGATGTAGAGGCTTGAAGATTTAGAATAGCAGTAACCCTCTTGGGATCAATTTTGATTCCTAAATAAATAAAAATGTGGATGAGAAGCTTACCTTGAGTGACACCAAAAACTGATTTTGAAGGATTTAAGGACATGCCAAATTTTCTACAATGCAAAAAGACTTTTTTAAGATGATCAAAATGATCTTGTCGGTTTTTAGAGTAAACGGTTAAGTCATCAAGATAAATCTAAATTATCTTGTCGATAAGATCATTGAAATCTATCTGTGTAGCTCTCTGAAAAGTGGTACCTTCATTAATCAATCCAAAAGGAATTTGTTCATAAGAGATGGTGCCCCATCGGTTTGTAAAAGTGGTTTTGTATTTGTCCTCCCTCTTGAATCTAATTTGATTATAGCTTGAAAATACATCAAGAAAGGACATCATCTGAGACCCGACCACTTGTTCTAAAACCATTTCCATATTAGGAAGCGGAAATTTATCCTTTACACTTGCTTGATTAAGTGCATGGAAATCAACATATAGTCTAACGTCGCCATTATTTTTCTGTACATGAGCAATATTGGATATCCACTCGGAATATTTAACGGGGAAGATAATGTGAGTGTTTATCAACTTTTCCACTTCTTTTCTTATAATAGCTTCAAGAGCAAGATTTATGGGCCTCTATTTTTGCCTAGCAAGTTTTTCTTCTTCCTTAATCAAAATATAAAGTGGGATGACAATAGGATCAAAACCAAGAAGATTATCATAAGACCAAGAAAAAAAAGATCTAAATTCACGGAATAAATCCATGAATTTTTTATTTTCATCTTCATGGCATTTGGATCCAATTTTTAAAACCTTGGGATGTTCATGAGCTCCAATGTTCACATGAATGATATCTCTTATTTTTTGCTTTGACTCCTCTTCTTTATTGTCTTTCTTGTTGCTAACATCACTGGTGGAGAATGAGCTTTCAAGAGGAGTCAGTCCTTTAGGAATTTTATTATCTTCGAGTGAAATGATTTCCTTTGGCTTATAAATCTCAATATGTAAAAAAATAAAATTGTTTTCATCATCGGGGAACACCTGCCATGATTCCACATTATCAAGAAGACGAGGACGATATAATGATAAAAATGTGCAATCGTGTCTCTAAGGTAATAATTTCCTCGTAGGAGAGGCTACAAAAATAGCTAACTTGTGAACTATTGAGTTCAATTCCATTTTGATGTGAGTGATGTTAAAAGATAGAAGATTTTGGATTATATCCCAAACAGCTTGGTTGTATCTTTTCAACAACTTGTTAGTAGGATTATATATTTTTCTTGCCAACTTGACAACAAGTCCTAAATCTCCAAAGACATTGAGAGGATAACAGCCTAAGTTGTAAGCATTTTCAATTGTTAATAGCAAGGCTTCAAATTCAGTAATGTTAATAGTACAGGAAAATTCTAGTCTATAGGAAAAATTGTGAATTTACCAACAGGAGAGTATAATACAATGCCTGCTCCATTTCCTTCGCTTGACCATGCACCGTCAAAGTGCATATGCTACATTCCATCTTCGTAATCATATGGTTGTTCAAGAGAATTATCATCTTCGTCAACAAAAATCGAATACACACCCATATATTCCTCAATATAATTAACATTGGGTTGAGGAACTTTTTCTACATATGGTGAAATTAATCCTTCCCTTAAAACAATAATGTTCTTTCCATTTTTGGGGATGGATAGATGTGAACCATCTAATGATAAATAACCACTAGTCAAAGCATGCCAATCTCTACCCAAAATGATGGAATACTTATTAATGGGTGTATCAATTACTTGAATATTCAATGTGGTTCTAATTTCATGATCGGAACAAAGAACTAAAGTCACATTCTTGATCTCACCAATCGTTGTTTGTTGTTGATTATTATAGGACAACATACTTCTCAAATTTTCATTTGTACAAGAGAGTCCTAGTTCTTACATAATAATATTGGATGACACGGACCCCTACCTCAATCGGGCCTGCTTAACTCCTGGTCCAAGGATCTCTTATATCACTGAGCCGAAATGGCTCTTTCGGTCCACTACTAGAACCTTCAATCGAACAAAACCATAGGTCCTTCTGCAAAACCTCGCTTGCGCAAACTAGCATAGGACGCGAGCTCTCTTCCTACGCGACCACAACGCCATGTCCGTGTGCCAACTCAACACCACTCATACTTCACAGTTTCAGGAGTGTTGGCAGGATACAACTCCAACACCCCAACCTATGAAACTCCAAAATCTGAAAAGGGCATAGTAAGCGCTAACCCTCTGTTCTATACACTTGATGTGACCTTCCTCTAGGAACTGAGTTCCAGTTCCCAATTGTTTCAGGATTTTGCGATTCGGAGAATCAACGAACAACTCCTCCTTTACTTCCAAGATTCTTGATTCCTGAAGATCCGATGACCCTAGGTCTACTATATAGATCCTCCGCAAATCAATGACCAAGATTTAGTCGATGATTCACCTTTCACGACTTTGGGGAAGTCTTCACCTATGTTTCCCTGATATCCCAAAACAAACCAACATTCCATATCTATGGGGATCGACCGCCCCTATCTCTCTTGAGCTTCAAGAGTTGAATGGATCTTCGCCTTATCCTCCTCACAGCTCTGTTTGATCCGACGACTCATAGAAAATCGACACTTCTCCCTCAAAACTTTCCACCGATCGTCTAGATCTCAATGAGTCCCTGGTCAAGTAGCTCGGCACTGACTCTCTGAACTTGATTTCCCCTAGCGACTGCAACTTTCGTCCCCCCTTTGAAGTTTTGAACAACGCTATCCTTCCTAAGCTTGTTCCTCCTGAAAACTTATGGATTCTAAATAATCCTATGCAGACACCTTTCCTGACTTTGCAATAACCTCTGGGTATCCAACAATTCCTGCCCTGTGCACTCCTCGCAACAGAGGTCCTTCAACCGCTCCATTGGGATAAATAAATCTAGCACTCTCCTCAGCCTGGGCACTCCTTGCATGACTCTATGCCACATTCATACTTCTTCCGGTATAAGTTAACGCTATCTCTCCTACATTTTCTGAGATAAAACTCAGAATCTTGTCAACGCACTCCTTGCGGACTCTCACTGCACTCCTTGCAGGATTTCTCAGGAAGAGAAACAATT
>CBVK0101140152.1:0-12709 GCA_900067695.1 Picea abies | reverse complement strand
GAGAGCCAAGTGTCATCCAGGATGCATGCAAATTTATGTGGGAAATTCCATGGTTGTGGCCGCTCGCTCTCACCATTCTGACCATTTCTTTCCATCTCTTGTCCATTCAAACACATACTGAGAAGATACGCAGTGACCCTTTTTCCGCCATTTTTGAACCTTTGCTATCGTGAACCTCTATAATTTTTTGAGACATCCCTTGCCTTACTCAATTTTTCTATTGTGGTTACTTGTTGGACTTAAGAGCTATACAAAAGAAGAAAGTTGTCAGGCCTGTGGTTTGAAGAGGTGGGTTGTCATGCCCATGGGTTGAAGAAGCAGGTTATGAGGCCTGTGAGCAACTCTCTCCATGTGAGAGAGGTTCATGGGAAAGTGATTTCTCATGGAGGGAGTTTAGCAGTAGCTATAGAGCTCTGAGAATTCTTGATCTAGCATGTTGTTGAAGCCCTATAAAGGAAGTGGAGAATTTGATGGACTGTGAAACAATGAAGGTGTATATTCCCGGGGTGGGATAGGGATGTGGGGAATGAGAGTCTTTGAGTAGTGGACGTAAGAAGGCTCCTTGGATGGAATCCTTCTTGTTGCATTGTTTATCTTTTTGTAGTCTCAACCTAGCCTAGGATTTCTTTTTCCCTAGGTGGAGTTTAGTCCCATCTCGGGGGTGACCCACTGTTGATAGCTTGAAGTAGCATGGTCTAAGGATGAGAGGTTCGTGGAAGGCCTTCACGTATTCGGTGGTCTTCTCATAAAAAGATAAGTACCAAATTTATGCTAATTGCATGTGGTGTATATTGGACATGTGTTATAATGTTATGAGTATTGCATGTATATGTTACCTATGTAGGCTTACTCTTATTTCCACATTAATCTATATTGTAGAAGAATGTTTATGTTTGTTTAAATTTGCATTAGATATGTATGTATATCAGAGCATGATAGTTTCAAGTGGCATGACCCGACCTTGGTGACTGGGTATGTTACAATATGGTTTCAGAGAAGTTTGGTTTTGAAGTAGTGATCTGTCCTCGTCTTGGGAAGGTCGAGGGACATTACAATTTGGTAGAATAGCCCAAGGTTTCCACACTAAATATAGATGAGCCATGAATGTGGAATTTGGAGTCAAAATTCCACAAGGAATTGATGTACAAAGTGCCAACAGGGCGCTGGGGAAACACCCTGGCTATGTTCAAAATATCGGGAGGTATATCAGTTTGATAAACCACAAAATATGTGGTATTGGGCCACAAAGTTAAGTTTGGGTCGTTGGAGCTATTCCATCACAACAGATGACTTAGACCATCCTATATAGCCTTTGAAAGTAGATAATTGTTAGAATATGATCATAATTATAACACAACAGAAAGAGAAGGCCTAGCCATGGTATATGCACTTCAGAAATTCAGGCACTATGTACTAGGTAAACACTTTAAAATGTTCAGAGACCATTCTTCCCTCAAATATCTAGTCAACAAGCCAATGTTGGTGGGGAGGATTTGTATATGGCTATTATTATTTCAAGAATTTGATTTCGAGGTAATAGTCAAACTAGGGAAGCTAAATGCAAGACCGAATAACTTGTAAAGTATAACTAATGGAGAAGAACCTACAAAGTTGGAAGACAACTTCCCCGATGCACAATTATTTTCATTACATGTAGTTGATGAATACTTCACTGATATTATTGAATACTTAAGTACAGGGGTTGCAACATAGGATTTTAGCCCTCTGTAGAAGAAAAATCTAGTAGTCACAGTTGCAAACTATCAACTCATAGCAGGAAACTTATACAACATGGGCACATATAGAATTTTGAGAAGGTGTGTAATGGAACATGAATGACCCAGAGTTTTAGTATAAGTTCATGAAGGTATAGTTGGAGGACACTATGCAAAAAAAGCTAATGTGTAGAAGGTATTGCACACAGGATTATGGTGGCCAATAGTCCATAAAGATGCCAAGGACTATTGACAGTAATATGATGTTTGTCAGAGGATTGGAAAACCCAACATAAGGGATGAGATGACTCTAATAGCAGAAGTGAATCTTTAGGTATTTGAAAAATGGGAAATATACTTTGTTGTATTGATCAATCCACCAACAAAAAATTCATGAGCTCTATATATCATTACTGCGACTGAATACTTAACAAGATGGGGAGAAGAAACACCAGTCAAGGACTCTAGCGTAGAGACAACAACACACTTCATATTTGAGAAAGTAATCACCAGATTGGGATTTCCTAGGATTTTAACGAGTGACCAAGGCACTCATTTTATTAATAATACCATCATGACTATGACTGAGGAGTTTGAACTCTATCACGAGAATAGTACACCATATCATCCTCGGGTAAATGGAACAATAGAAGCGTTCGATAAAATCTTGGAAAATGATTTGACTAAGATCTGCAATGTCAACAAGGATATCTTTTTGTAGTCTCAACCTAGCCTAGGATTTCTTTTTCCCTAGGTGGAGTTTAGTCCCATCTCGGGGGTGACCCAGTGCTGATAGCTTGGAGCATCATGGTCTAAGGATGAGAGGTTTGTACAAGGCCTACATGCAGTCGATGGTCTTCTCATAAAAAGATAAGTACCAATTTTATGCTAATTTCATGTGGTGTATATTGGACATGTGTTATAATGTTATGAGTATTGCATGTATATGTTACCTATGTAGGCTTACTCTTATTTCCACATTAATCCATACTATAGAAGAATGTTTATGTTTTCTTAAACTTGCATTAGATATATATGTATATTAGAGCATGATAGTTTCAAGTGGCATGACCTGACCTTGGTGGCTGGGTATGTTACAATATGGTTTCAAAGAAGTTTGGTTTTGAAGTAGTGGTGTGTCCTCGTCCTGGGAAGGTCGAGGGACGTTACAGTTGGGTATCATAGCCCAAGGTTTCTACATTGAATATAGATGAGCCATGAATGTGGAATTTGGAGTCAAAATTCCACAAGGAAAGAAAGAGAAGGCCTAGCCATGGTATATGCACTTCAAAAATTCAGGCACTATGTGCTAGGTAAACACTTTAAAATGTTCAAAGACCATTCTTCCCTCAAATATCTAGTCAACAAGCCAATGTTGGTGGGGAGGATTTGTATATGGCTATTATTATTTCAAGAATTTGATTTCTAGGTAATAGTCAAACCAGGGAAGCTGAATGCAGGACTGAATCACCTGTTAAGTGTAACTAATGGAGAAAAACATACAAAGTTGGAATACAACTTCCCTTATGCATAATTATTTTCATTACATGTAGTTGATGAATACTTCACTGATATTATTGAATACTTAAGTACAAGGGTTGCAACATAGGATTTTAGCCCTGTGTAGAAGAAAAATCTAGTAGTCACAGTTGCAAACTATCAACTCATTGCAGGAAACTTATACAAGATGGGCACATATAGAATTTTGAGAAGGTGTGTATTGGAACATGAATGACCCAGAGTTTTAGTATAAGATCATGAAGGTATAGCTGGAGGACACTATGGAACAAAAGATAACGTGCAGGAGGTATTGCACGCAGAATTATTGTGGCCAACAGTCCATAAAGATGCCAAGGACTATTGCCAGCAAAATGATGTCTGTCAGAGGATTGGAAAACCCAACATAAGGGATGAGATGCCTCTAATAGCAGAAGTGAATCTATAGGTATTTGAAAAATGGGAAATATACTTTGTTGTATTGATCAATCTACCAACAAAAATTTCATGAGCTATATATATCATTACTGTGACTGAATACTTAACAAGATGGGCAGAAGCAACACCAGTCAAGAACTCTAGCGCAGAGACAACAACACACTTCATATTTGAGCAAGTGATCACCAGATTGGGATTTCCTAGGATTTTAATGAGTGACCAAGGAACTCATTTTATTAATAATACCATGATGACTATGATTGAGGAGTTTGAAGTCTATCATGAGAATATTACACCATATCATCCTCAGGCAAATGGAACAATAGAAGCATTCAATAAAATCTTGGAAAATGATTTGACTAAGATCTGCAATGTGAACAAGGATGATTGGTACTTGAAAATACCAATAGTACTGTCGGAATACATAACCACATGTAAGACGTTGACAAGAAAAACACCATTCATATTGGTGTATGGGAAGGAAGCAGTAGTACCATTAGAATTTATGGTACCTAGTCTGTGCATAGTAGCAATTACCAACATGACTAAATGAGGCGCAACACAGGAGAGATTAAATCAACTAATTGAAATGGAAGAGGAAAATATTATGGAAGTATTTCACCAGGAAGTAAAAAAATCAAGAGACAAATCCTAACATGTCAGACATATTAAAAAGAAGAGTTTTAAAGAGGGAGACCTAGTTCTTCTCTATGACAACATTTTTTTCCAACACCCTAGTAAGTTTAGAATGCATTGGTTAGGGACATAGGAAGTAAATACTGTCATGGAGGGGGAATCTGTGCAACTAAAAGACTTGGGAGGAACATAACTAAAAGGAATGATCAACGATAGTTGATTGAAACTATACAAGGACAATCAACCTACTAACCCTTAAAAGTTACAACAAAGTTGGAAAGGCATGTATATAGTGTACTATAGTAGATTTTGGGAAGGAAAACTTATAAAAAGGAAGACGAAAGTAGAAAAAGAAGAAAAATGAAGACAAAATTAGAAAAAGAAGAAAAAGGAAGAAAAAAGTAGACAAAGAAAGAAAATACAAAATACTAAGAAATATCATGCACATCAGATAGAGGAATCAACACACACAAAAAAAAAGTGATTGTGTGCAACATATGGCTGACAAGCCTTAGATGGGGTGATAGTGGGAACCACGCATCCAACAGAGTAGCCGAGAGAGAGCCACCATGGCGTCAACCAAATGACAGATGCATGCCTCCCCTCCCGCCACCTTAATGCTTTTAAGTCGACCTTGCATGAGATAGTGCACCATTACTCTCAGTGCACCCTGCTCTGCCTTGTTGTCCCTTCGATGGACCAACACCATTGTTATTCTTTTACTTGGTGTGTGTGTTGATTTAATGGAACAAAATAACTCCTCGGGTTTTATGAACTCCACCAAATGTTTCAGATCCCTCATTCTCTTTGGGTCTATTTCTCCAGAGCTCAGTCTCCTCCCCAAAAACTCCTTTTCTTGTTGTCGCTCCCTCTTGTTCGTTTATTCCCTCATTGTGTTTCAGATATGCAAAGGCAGAGAGGGAAGTCCAAATGATGTTCGTCATGGTAGCCTAGCTGACCATGCTTGGCCCTTCGCCCACCACCTTCACCCTCCCACAATTCCTCCTCTTCGTCGACTACCTCGTCCTCCTCCTTGGCATAGTCGACTCATACTCCTGATAGCCTCCCACCCTTGTCATCGTCATTTTCATACTGACTGGAGTGGCTTGAATTCTTGGGGACGTCATTGGGATTCAACCCAGGACCCCTCGAAAAATGAGCCTTTGCTTCACACCTAGTTCCAGTGGCTCCTCCCAACTCGTCAGCCTAATCACCCTCCTAGTCACTTCAGGTCCCGCTACTCGGTGCTCATTCTTAGGATGACAAACCTGAAGTAAGCTAGGCTTCACGATAGTGGCCTCACTCTCATGCCGACCTAGAATTTGAACTGCAAACAGGCCTCGAACTACTGTAAGGCTTTGTCTTTGACCTACACTGAGACTTGGATGATATTCAGTTTCTCTTGGAGATTTTGGATGGAAAAGCATCATAATTCCTGCAATTGCTCTCAGCATTGCAGGGTGTCCACCACCCCCCAATAGGAGAAACTCATATAGTAGGTGCTGAGACACCAGTATTGGCACCAACCCCCGCACTGGGGACTCTAGAGAATGACGCACCAGGCCAGGAGGAGAACGCACCACCAGTCCATCTGGAGGACACAATCTAGATGGACGGGACACCTATCGAGGAGGAGACGAATCCTCTCAGGGACTCGACACTCGAAGCCTCCTTCATGGACACATGGCTGCACTACAACCCCACTATGTGATATGTACAGGTGTACACTTTATTATGCTACATGTTTAACTATGGTTTTGCCTCATGAATGCCACCTATATCAGCTACTATCTGCGTCTATTACTGTTAAACTGGCCACCCTTAGGGGCTTGGATTTTTATTTTGTTATATGTGAGTAGAAACTGTATTATGTTTAGCAGTTTAAGAGTTCAACTTTGGAAATGTTTGGCTGGCTGAGTTGGTTTCCCCTTGGGGCAACTCAGTGTTTACAGCCTGGAACAAAGGAAGGATTTCGTAATCTCTGATTTTGACTGGTTTTTTATACAATCTTACTTACAAAAAAAAAAATGTGTCTGACAGGAAGAAAACACAATGCACTAGGGGAAAAGCTACAACAAGAAACGTACATCACACCAAAAAATGGGCCAACGATCAGGAAAGTAAAAACCTGTTGTTTGGGTAAAAAGCAGCAAATGGGAATTTATGACACTAAATGAAGTGTAATAAAAAATATTTAACGCATTAATAACCATCAAAGAAGCGTCTCCGAGAATATTCAGGGAACTAATGACGCCCTATATATAATGAAAATGTGAGCTAAACAAGACATATTGTTCATTTACAAACCCATGAAGCTAACGAGCACAAAGACAAGAGGCGAACATGTGAGTTCAGATATCAAATAAGTCAAAGTTCAGTCAGGGAAGGAAGAGTTACCCACAATGGCACCTCCAAAGGTCAGTGCACCTAGTAAAATAACATGAAAAACATGCAGTAGCCACATGTCACTGCAAGAAACCACAGAGGCAGAACATGAGTTTACACAGATAGAGGTAATTGTCAATGTCGATGCAATTTGTTTGCCACAGGTTGAACCAGTGAATGCCACACTGGCAGAGGAAGAAGGTCATTCCCCGACGATGGTCGATATGGAAATCAATTTTCACAATAGGGCACAGGTCCATGACCCATTAGCCAAAGGAAACCCACAAAAGCCTTCCAGGGCCGAAGGAACCCACATAATGAATGATGATGAAAGTGAAAGGAAATAGTCTGATGGGCCAAGGACACAACCTATGGTGGGGTCCGTGCAACATGAGGAAGTGAAACTGAAAAGATATCAAAGGGAATCTAGAATTGGGTTGGGAAGGAGAACCAGATGCTCGGACATCTAGCATGCCAACATAAAGAAAGGGGAAACAACCCATCGTGCAGTCCCCACACAAGCAACCTGATGCCTCGATCGCTATGTATCTGATTCCATAGGGGGTGTAGGACACACCAAGTCTATTGGGTTGCGCCAAGGGGTTGTGATACTCAAACCATGATATGTTTGACACCAGGAAATTCCCATAATTTGTACAAAAGGTGTATATGGAGAGCTTGGGAACACGGTCGTTATGAGATCCAATGTTGCAACCAAAGCAGTGGGTGGAAAGTTTAGTAAACACCAAGATCCTTAAATTGTTAGATATTTCCCACTTCGGCAGGCGGAAATATGTGAACAATTGTGTCAAGCAATTGTTGGCAATCCTCCATGGAGGAGTTTTTTGGTTGGACAAACTAGTCTCTATCGATGTGGAGATAATTTCATTCATCATAGGATTTCCATAAAATGGCAAGAATATCGCGCAGTACCTATATGATAAAACCAAGGAAAAGGCCCTCACAGAAGAGATGAGGAAGACTTATGGAATAGAAAGGGGATCACACGATATCATTATAAAATAGATAAATGATGCAACCACTAGGATGGCAACAAAATTGATGGCATGAAAAATCCTTCGCAAATGTCGCAAGGAGGAGGTCCTTGCAAGCGTTGTCGTAGCGAAAACGTAGTTTAGAACCGATACCATGCTTATTTGGGCCCCATACTTACTAAATCTATTCCTAGATGATTGGAAGGATGCATAACACTTGGGAGCATAGTTCCACTATTCCTGGCTCATTATATCAATAGCGTTAATTGGATGGAAATATCCTCCCTACTCGTATTTCTGTGACTGTAGAGTAGGACATTTTCATGCAACACGATACACATCATTGGGAAGCACTTCATATTACAAGTGGAGAAGTGGTAATGCCAACATGTTTTCTTGGTATCTTAGTGACATACAAGACAACATAGCCAACAGATAGAGGATAACTCCGAAAGTGATCACATAGTTCCAGGGGATAGCCAACCTTAAGGCTACGTGACACAACATGTTGATCCAAGAATGCATGGATCCAGAGAAAGAATGGATACAAATTCAATTATGAATCAATGTAGAGGAAGTTGATTGGGCAATGAGAGACCGGTAGGATAACTACAAGATCGCAATCATCACTAAGGACATGCCAAAAGGGAAAGAAGTGGAAGCAGGGCCATCCAAGACATATGCAAGAGGCAACGCCACGACCAAGAAATAAACATGGAAGGGAAAGCCTCATCAAATAAGTGAACCACCCAAAAGAAGGATGTGCATATAGGAAAGAAGGATAATTCCCTAGCGTGAGAAGAACAAGGAAGAGGGGACACAAAGACACAAAAAACCCTGTCATGAAATACTCCACCAAAGACAGGGCCACCCAAAAAGCCAATCATACATAAATTTGGGCCACGCAAGAAGGCTATGTCCCACAAACAAATCACAAAATACACAATCATCGAAGATGATGTTGATCTAGTCACAGAGAGGGTGCAGGACCACGCAATAAAGGAGTTTGAGGAGGCTGAGAACCAAAGAGGAAGCATAAGGAATGAGTTGATCGACATTAAGCAGGTTCTGGAATAGATGCGAGTAGTGAAAACACAAGAGAGTGGAGAAAAAATAATCCCCCAACTGACATAAGAAAGGGACATAACCACGTAGAACGAAGAAGATACAATCTAACTCGTATCTCAAGCAAGTCTGAGCTTCTAGATAACAACAAACATGTTGCAGGTTGACAAGGTCATACAATAGATGCCACTTAAATACTTGGCAAAGGTACAATTGGTATTGGATAACAAACCAACAAAGGCACTGTACAAGCTCTAAGTCAGTGTCGCACATGAAGTGCAATCACGAGGCAGAGAAGATGTGACATAATTTCAAGTAACCATAGATGGAAAGGATACACTTGAAATGGTGATAGAATAGGTAAATATGGATACACATGAGAAGAAGAAATGGTTAGATAAATTGGACCAAAAGATTAAGGAAGTCTTCACAAAAATTCCAAACATCGCATATGAAGCCATGAGTAGTGTTGAAGAACAGATTCAAATCATCGTGTAAATGATTGAATACTATAAAAAGGAGATTTAGGATCTCAAAGAAAATTTAACACCAACCACCCCTCTCAAAGTCACAACTGAAAGGGAACAACAGGAAGTTGTGCAAGTAGAAATGATGGAGAAAGAAGCCAAAAAGGTCACATAAATTTTTGATAGGACCGCACAACTATGGGTGACATTGGAGGAAGAGAATAGGGTCCAACAACTAGACCAACAAGAGGAGGAGATCAACATTGCAATCCAGGAGTTGAAGAAGTGAGAAAAGGCCATGAGAATTATAGAGCGGTTGAAGGGAACATGGTAGTTGAAGACCCTACAGATAGAATTGAAGTCTATGTAGAATAACAAGCAGGCCAGACAAGACCAGTTAGAACTTCTCCAGGAATAAGTGGCACAAATAATTGTGGAACTAGAGGAGGAGAAGACAAGAATGGATCAGGATCATTCTGAGAGTGAATATTCTCTCAAGGAACATATCACAACACAAAGAGTAGAAGATCTTACAGAGAAAGTTGCAGAAGAGAGATAAAAAAGGGACAAGCTAGAAGGAAAGTTTCATAGCTTGGTAGAGGCTCTTCAAGAAGCATGCACCACTTGAGTGGCTCGGGACAAGCCACATGTCAGTGTTGGGGGAATGTTGGGCATAGGACTATTTTGAGAAGAAATCCTATTTTGTGCACATGCCTATTTTTGGAGAAGTATCTATTTTGAGGAAAGACCTAATAATTGGAAAAAAATACCTAATGCTGGAGTGTAAGAAACAAGTGGCAAGAAAGGAGGATGCAAAAAAGAAGGAAAATTAGTATGTAAGAGGAAAAGCAACATGGAATGTAGGTAGAAAAGCCTAACCGAGATAGGGTTAGGGTTTTTTATAAGGATTGTAATGGCTATAACCCTGTAAAGTAGTATAAATAGAAACCTAGGAGGTTTAGAAAGGGAGATGTCAGTTAAGGAAAGAAGAGGATGATATCACTTTGTGGGATTGTCGATTTTAATAAGTTTGTAAAAGATTCAAGTAAGGGATATTTCTAAGGGTTAGGTCACAGGATGAGGAGCTTGGTGTGATCTATTCCACCTCACAAGGGGTTTCCGCCATCAATAAGGATTGTAATATTGAATATGTAATGTGCGCAATGTGATATTTTGGAGCAGAATAAATAAAAGAGCAAAGAGACAGATATTTGTAGACGTAGCCCTAGGAGGGGTGAACCACAATAAACTTATGTGTTCTCTGTGATTGTTAGCGAATGCATACTTTTTGTTTATTATTATCTTATGAATGAATGGTTAAACTATAATTATCAACATGTATGCATAGGTTTAACAAGGAATGAATCATAGAGTACTTGAATATTTAACGAGGGTAATGCATGGAGCGAAAAGAACACAATCCCATATCCACACTCATTCCTAGACTACAAGCACTTGAGCATTGCAGTCACCCATTAAATCTATCTTGGGTGATACTGCGTTGTGCACCGTATGTGCAACATTGCCTTCTAGTTTACCAGGAGGGATGATAGTTTTTGAGGTGTTTTTTGGAACCTTGTTGAGATACAAACCTAGATCAACCCAAGAAGAGGTAAGAGGAAGAAAGATTGACCAACATATCCTAAGGTCAAGTTATGGGAAAAACTTAGGTGAGGGGGCATCGTTTTATTGTAATATGCACATGTTAGTCAGGCCACTATGACTGAGGAAAGGAAATGACTCATGACCACATGTGCTAGAATGATGTGGGAAAAATCAAGTTGCTGAAAAAAATATATGTGGACTGCATCTTTCTTACTGTTGGTATAAGATTTTCTTAGGAGATAGATTAGTTCTCTTCACCATTGTTACTTCTGTCATAGGTTAGTGCAATACTAACTTTGTGAAGTCGGTTGATTCACTACCATGAGAAGTAGGACTTCAAATCCATTTGGGCCCTCTCTTCACACTTGGAAAAAATTGCAAATTCGAAGACTTTGGGACAACTTTGATAGGTGACATAAATTATCTTGTAGTTTGAAGGCTAGAATTGTAGATGTGTGCCTCGATGCAAAAAGTATTCAAGAAAAACCCATGTGGAATAATCTTTTTGGTTCAAATGAGTTGTGAGGTTGATATAGAAAGGAATAAATGAGTATTTCATACTTGGGACAACTTCTTTGGCCATGCCTTGGTGCAACTTGGATGGTGTGGAAGAAGAACCATTGATGCAACACATTTTTCTTCCCCCAAAGGTATGGTTGGTCCTTGTTTCTTTGATTTTCAAATTTTTTTTATGGTTTGTTCTTTGAAGGGGAAGTTGAGTGAATTGGAGGATGCCCAAGTGAAACACACTTTGATGTCTAAGACAACAGACTTGGGAGTATCCCAAGTGATGCATACTTCAAAGGAAACATTGGATGTTTTAGTCACCTTGATAGTAGCTATGGGTAGGTTTTTGGATGGAAATTTGGAATGATGATGTGCTAGGATGAGTCCCTTGGTGGACATTAGGAAGAATTGTACAATAGTTTTTGGAGGTGGCCTTTGAAACTATTGATTGATTGAATACATGGGTGGATCACAACCATGAGGTATGAAGTGCAGCCTAGGGGAACTTAAAGGTGCTAGGATTGGTGAAAGAAGGAAAAAGATAGAGGAGGCATTTTTGAAACTTGTGATGGTAGTAGACCATCCTCTCATTTGCAATGATGATTGGTTGGGTAGTTTGTTGACCTAGACGTGGAACTAGTGCATGTGTACATTAGAAAATTAGTTCAGTTCTAGAAGATAGCTTGACATCCTTGTGGAAGAGATGAAGTATTTTCATTAGGTAGTTGTGATGAAAACACCAAAGAAAATAGATTCTTTTTTGGGAGGAGCAAACTAGTTATGTTCTATGTGATGGATGGAGATAGTGGAGTTAGTTACCAAGAAAAAATTAAATAGTTAACTTGTATGGTGTATCTAGGAACATAGACCAAGTTGACTTGGGGGTTTCTCACCCACTTTTTTATATGGGAAATTAGGATGAGGGATAGTGCTCGTTTGACAGCTTTTGGATGATTGTTAGGACCTAAATATTGGAATGATCATTGGCTGAAGGTGATAGAAGTACTTGTGCAAGCGTGCCTCTCTTAGGAAAGTGGTATGGGAATATTTTATCTAACTCGGTTGACTTAGAACACTTTGGACATATTATTGGATCATTTGAGGGTAAGGGTTGTGATGGCCAATTTCCACTCTCTTTTGGGTGTTGAGTTGTGGAAGGCGAGTTGATGGTTGGAGGCAACTTGGGGGATTTTCCTCAGTCCATAGGATTTGCATAGACAAGTTGATTTGCAACATAAAAATATTATTTTGTGGAAGGATGGTTGAAGTAATCATGCAGTAGCAAGTTTAGAAGTGAAAGACTTATACAGTTGGATGAACTTTGAAGTTAGAGTAGAGGCTCATGAGACTTGAAGCCATATCAGACACCATGGTGATAGTAATGGATACATTTGTGAAT
>CBVK0101140146.1:0-15694 GCA_900067695.1 Picea abies | reverse complement strand
GCTCTTCCGATCTCACTATGTGAGTTTATTCACCTTACCCCCATGCATCTCCTGTAAAAAATTCATGGAAAATGGGCACACATTTTAAAATTT
Source organism: Picea abies (assembly GCA_900067695.1). NCBI lineage: Eukaryota > Viridiplantae > Streptophyta > Pinopsida > Pinales > Pinaceae > Picea > Picea abies. Next base: position 15,601 of record CBVK0101140146.1, on the reverse strand, counting down.
ATGATAAAAATATACTTTTGTAGCGTTCAAGACAATTTCGTAGCGTGCAGTTCTTCAGAGCTTTCTGATGGCTAGGAATGATTTTGAATGAGGGTGAAGGTTATTTTGTAAGCTATTCATGCGTACTTATCCCCTCACACCCAAATTTTCGATCCAAATCTCGTGATTTCATGGTGAAATCAATGATAACTTTTCGTTGTGAAAGTCTAGGAACTTTCACAATGAATTTTGCAACACTAGAGGAGAATGATTTGTCCATATGGTTGAGTAGTACAAAAGCACAATTCAACTTGAAAAGACTCAAGGACATACCATAACACACCTTTACATTTTCATAATGTCCATTTGACATGAATTTGACTTTATTCATATTAGTGAACCCTAACATATGCTCCAATGGGGATGTCAGGCTCCCTGTGAGTTGACAAAGAACATCGTAGACTAGTAGCCTGATCCATTGGGCCGATGTCAAACCATGTCTGCAACCTGCTCTGAAAAATTGAAATGCCAACCTTTTGTACAAACTAGAAGCTAAAACCGATCATAACTGCTCAAGCTGAAAACTAATTTGCTAAAATCCAAATTGAAAAAAATTCTTGGCCATCAATCTTATTGCACACACCATCCTACTCTAAGCTGATGAAGGTTGCTAAAAAATGAGCTTATTCACACACCTACCTACCAAAATGAAATAAAGACTACTCAGTCAAGTGAAATCAAAGATCTAGTGCAACCATGCAAGCACTTTATCCATTGTTTGACCTCCTTGCATGTGTTTTCTCAAGAGAATGATGAAATACCTGCCTAATGGCCTTTTAGATGTAAGCTTGAAAACAAGTTCATTATTACTAAAATATGAAAAACAGGGCATGTTCACTGACTCCAAAAATTCTTCAAAGGGGTCCTCATAAGAATGCATATTGATCTAATTTTGTATCATACCTCCAAGCGCTCTCTTGTTTTTATGAACCTCAACCTGTTGGTTGTCAAAAAAGGACTAAAAATATGCATTAAAATTATATATTGAAACTAATGTCGACAACAAAGTCATAGTTGGTTCTAATACTAGCTGACCATCATATTCATTTCTATCCTTACAACTGATCAAAGGCTAAAAACTTTGACTATAGAAACCATCCAAATAACCAGCTACAAGGTCGTGAAGAACACAAATAGATTGCTACTGATTTATAATTTCCAAATCGTGATTTGTATGACTTTGTTCCAGCTCAGATTTCTTTGCCTCATTAATAATTTTAAAATTTTCTTTCAACAACTCAAATGAAGAAAAACATAAAGGCAGATAGTTATCCTGAGTTGACTTACCATTTTCTTCATATTCATTGTTATAACTGTGATATTGTTGAAAAGGAACATTTTCTAACTGAGAACATCCAGTTGCTTGCTCTAAAAATTCAACCTCATAGTCATCATTATACTCACCATACCTGGGAAAATCAACCACCTCCACCATGTCATCCACAGAAAAATTGGGACTACAGCTTGCTCTGTGACAAGTTGATCCTTATCCTCTACAAAAACATCATCATTGAAAATTTTGAATTTTTTTTGGCAAAATCATTTATCTTCTCATGATGACAAGAATTAAAATTCCAATCAGCAGCAAAACATTTTGGGACAATAGCTTGTGGATCAGAAAACTTTTCATTATTCTCTGCAAACACATCAGCATTAGAAACTTCAAGAAAATGCACGATCTTATTAACCCTCTGCTCAAAATTTAAATCAGCTTCTTTTTTTTCATGGTCACTCTCATGTTCTTCTATATCTAACTCTTTGTCCTCAAGCTGATCTGGAACCTTTCCACAAGATTGAAGGTTATCTTCCACTTCCTATGCATCACGAAACATTTGTTGCAAGGGCATAGACTTCCTTTCCATGAGAAGAAAAGACAGATCCAGATGAAAGGATGTTGCATAACACATCATAGCAACAATTTATAGGGGTTGAATTCCTTTAGGCATCTTGTAATACAAACCAGAAAACCTTCTACTAAACATAGATATTGTTTCATTAATTTGTCTTTTCATGGAACGAAACTCAGAAAGGTATTGATCCCATGATTTTCTCTCAACCCAAAATTTCAGAAAAAATTCTTTCATTTCTTCCCATGAGATGATAGATTTAGGTTGTAAGTGTTTGAACCAGTCTTTGGAATCTCCTTATAGTGACTAAGAAAAGGCTCTCATGCACACATCATCATGTTCAATTTCAAAAAGATCTGAAAATGCTCAAAATCTTGAACATGTTTTTCAGCTGAAATATTCTCAAGTTCCCCATCAAACATAGGTAGGTATTTGTATTGCCTCAAAGGAAAATCATGAAGAATATGAGGTAATTTGAGAGGATTGTATATGTCCGGGATCTTAGAGGGTTAAGGCTTAAGAACAAGAGATATGATATTTTCTTGGGTATCTTGAGGCTTATCAGACTGATCATGTACATCATGTGATTCGGATGGAAGATCTTGACCAAGATCAAAAGTAAAAGGAGAATGTGTATTTATAGTTTTCAAAGAGGGGAAATCAAATGCAGATTTATGATCTTCATTAGAATGCAATAGGCAAAGGAAAATTATTTTAACATGTTCAGGAAAGGACAAGAGGTAACTAATGAAAATGAATAAGACATCTTGAATAAAATTTGTACTTTGATACTTGGATCTTTGACCCTTCATGTTTTTGTGAGTAAGGCTCATCCTCTAGTGGAATTTGTGAATTTGATTGAAGCATTGATCAGAATCACCATGTGAATGGTACATGTCCATCTTGTGTCTGATTTCGGTTCATCGTCAAAAATTATATATGGATATCTTGTTGTTTTCTCCCAGGGAAAATTTAACCTTCAGTCCCCGACAATGGCGCCAAAATGTTATCACTCCATAATTTTCCCAGCTGTGAAAGGATAATCATAGAGGTAACCTTCAAACCACTTTGGCATGGAATCTATCCTTTCCAACCATAGAGGGCTCTATCACTAAAATTATAGCACAATGGCTAGATCTGTAACTGAGGAAAGATTCATGAAAGTGGTGGAAAAGATGAGAAGGAATCCATCGAGCATGGATTCAAGGGTTAATGATAAATCAAAGTGAACAATTATTGGTTATTGAGCAATTCTATGATAAGGGAAAGATAGATAATGATCTATGGTTTTCAATCTTGTTGTAGTATGGTGGGAGAAATTAGGAGTATAGTCCATCAACATAAAGCATCTATCAGGGATGAATTTTATATTTGACTTTAGAGGAAGGTAGTGAAATGCTTAACTGTTATAAATCAGAGCACACACATGAATTTTGAATTACATAAACTCAATCAAGCATGAATATTTTACAAAAAAATGATTAATCGAAGAAAGAGAAACACATTAACAAATAAAAGAACACATGAATTCTTCAGATGAAAATCTATGTACTTCTTATATTGATCACTTGCCTTCGGCACAGAAAAATACTACAAAACAAAGATGTCTTTCTCCTTCTCCCACTCGAACCCCCTTTAGAACTTGTTCTTCATTCAATATATAGAATTACATCATATCTGAGCCTAAGTAGGTCGAAATCCTTCCTTAGCTAAAGATAGGAAGAGGTTACAATAGCTTAGGAAAGAAATAATTACAAAATCTGTCCATATCCTACTTTTTAGGATTTGGTTTTTGACCCACTAAAAAAATGTTAAAATATGATTTGATTGCATGATATGATGGAAAAAAATATAATTTTTAACATTCAATTTATATTTGGAGATGATCTGGTCGATTTGATAGCTATCCCCACGAATTTCCAAAAATTCTAGAACTTTGTCCACTTTTGCAAGGACTAGGTACTTTCGCAATGTGCCTTGTTCAACATTTTCGCACTGAAATATTCTTTTTGATGTTACTCCCAAATGGTGAACTGGTTTGGGATGACTTTTTTTCAACAACTTAATATGATTATTATGCTTCTCCACAAAAACAATGGGCAAAACCTAGTTCATGGATTTCGAGAAAATCTGAAAATGGATGTAGATGATGGTGGCTCATTTCTTGAAAACCATGAAGTATTTTGACCTAAAATTAAGTTATTTTATTCATATTACCCCCATGCATATATTGTAAAAATTTCATGGAAAACGAGCACACGATTTAAATTTTTTGATAAAAATATACTTTCGCAGCATACAGGACAGTTTCCTAGCGTGCAGTTCTTCAGAGATTTTTTATGGCTAGGAATGATTTCGAATGAGGGAGGATATTATCATATAATATAGTAATGCGTACTTATCCCCTCACACCCAAAAATTTGATCCAAATCTCATGATTACAAATCAATGACAACTTTGCGGTGCGAAAGTCTAGGAACTTTCACAACGAACTTTGCAGCATTGGAGGAGAATGATTTTTCCATATGGCTGAGCAGTACAAAATCACACTTGAACTTGAAAAGACTCAAGGAAATACCATAACACACCTTTAAATTGTCACAATTACCATTTTACATGACTTTGACTTTATTCACATTAGTGATCCCTAACATAAGTAAGCAGGCCAAAGTAAAAAATGCATGATAGTGGCACTTTGAGCTATAGCAAATGCCCCCTAATGTGTGAGGTCAGTAGAAAAATTGATGGATGAAATACATTATAACATATTTAATAAAATGGGAAATCACTGAGTCGAGTGAGCCCAGACGAGTATTTGTGAGCATGTCATCTTCAAAAGAATAATAATAATCACTGAGGCGGGCATACCCATGCTCAAGACAAACTAAGCATGGTTTCCAATCAAATACACTACAAATCCATGTCATATATAATAATTGTGGCCACATGACTAATGTGTAGGCCAATATATATTGTAGTTGCGAATAATCCACAATGGATCTACATCTCAAAATCATCAAAAGATATACAAATATAATGAATCTTCAGGAGGCATCAATTCTTGTAGATGGAGATGATAGCTTCAATAACTCAAGCAATATCTTCAAGATATTTATAAATCAGGTAGGAATATAATAGGAGTGTAAAAATCACTATCCTAATGTATTCGACAAGTTGTCGTAGAAATACTGGAGGATCTCGATTATCAGGCACGAAACTTCATTGATTCTGAATGTACACTTGACAAGACTCTCAGGATGGTTGACTGATGAAGGTCAAGAGACTTATTGTATAAAGGCCAACTCGGGTTGTAAAAAGTTCCCTTGGAAAAGAGCATGACAAATGAAAAGACTCAGGAAACATGTTATTGACATAAGCATGTGGCATAAGAGGCACCACAAACTCTCCATGTGTTTGGAAGAGTAACCAAACGAAGGAGGACATAGCTCTATGTTACAACGAGAAAAACTTCCTAAGGCCATACTAAATCTCAATGCTTTGTAGAACAAATTGAAGGATGTGCTCTATCCAAAGGTGACTAGATTGTTGCTAGTAAAAGAGAATGTTTTCTCGTCCCCTCTTTTTCGAATATTTGATTTTTTTGTCTTTTTCATATTTTTAACGATCTTGAAAAATAATAAAAGAATGTTATGTCACAAAGGAGGAATGAGTGTCGCGGGAAAGCAAACTATATCCAAGAGAATGGAATAGATTGATACTCAGTGCAAGGATACATGTGCAGGATAAGGACACTCGGTAAAATTCTTCCATGGGTTAGGGTGTCAGAACGCAAAGGTAAAAATGTTGCAAGGCCTGCACCTAAGGAATTCTTTAAAATTTTAGCAACAACAGAATGGAGTCGGAATTAGGCCAAAGATGCAAGGGTGAGACATGCAATGTGATTCACAAATTGACACAATGATCCTCCTTCAATGTAAATTTTTACGAGCCCAAAGAAGGTAAGCTTGACAATTTTTCTCTTTTAGAGAGTCTAAAAAAACAGTAAAAGAAGACTCCAGAGTGATCTTTTTCGTAAATTTAGTCTCCAGGGACCGAAAAGAATAAAATAATACCAAGGAGAACTCTTCTAGTCATTGGGGCTAGAGTATTCCTTTTTCGTACATAGTCCAGTTAGTATGGAAAAGGGTTAAACTTATACCAAAAGGACGTCTCTTCAAAACCATTTTAATGAGTGTGACAGAGACAAGATCACTCAGTTATCTTTTCAATTTTAAAGAGTCTGGAAAGAGATTAACTATGGACTCTCTCGTCCTTTTTCGTAAATTTAGTCCCCTAAGCCTGAAAAAGTATAAAACATAACTTAGGAGAACTCTCCTGGCGAGACATGTTTCTTGAGGCGTACATTTTTCCTAGGTAATCTATTGGCCAGAAAAAGGGTTAAACTTATGCCAAATAGATGTTCCTTCTGGATGATTAACAAGTGTGAAAGAGACAAGGTCACTCAGTGATATTTTCTTGTTTAGGGAGTCTGAAAAGGGCTTAAAGAACACTCCAAGGTGTTTCCTTTTTCATAAATAATCTCTAAGGCCCGAAAAAGTGATAAACCAAAACCAGGTAGAATGGCCCTTTTTCGCAAATTTAGTCCCTTAGGCCTGAAAAAGGGTTAAAATTACACTTGAGAATACTCTCCTAGTGAACAGTAGCTCCTAAGGCATACCTTTTTGTAAAATTAGCTATCTGAATCGAAAAATGGGTAAACTATCGCCAGAAAGATATGCTTTTGAATTTCACTTTGACGAGCGTGAAGGGAAACAAGATCGCTCAAAAATATTTTCAAATTTAGAGAGTATGAAAAGATATTAAAGAGGACTCCAGGGGTGATCCTTTTCTTATGTAATGTAAACGAGGTCGAAAATGATAAATAATTTCTCGTTAGTTGTCACTTTCATAGTTTAAGTGAGCTTGAAAGATGACAAACCATGCTCTTGGGGAGTCCCTCGGGTATAGGGAAGAAAACGATGAAGAAGAAGGATGAGGCTTCAACACAAAGTCATGGTGGGGATGAAGGGACTCCCAAGCCTATAGAAGACTCAAACATGGATGCCATAATGCAAGACAAGGATCTATCTAGGGAATCCATGGAGAGGAAGATTCTACTACCTAATTATGAAACTTCTAAAGCAGAATAGAAATTTATGTGTTGCACTTTGGTGGGATCGACCCTATGCAAAGTGGAAATCGTCAATAAAATGCAAGATGTAAGGCGGTAAAGGCCTAACCTATATGCAAATGGTGAAAATGTAACTTTGTCACAGGATGATATACGTAGTACCCATGCATTAAAAATACCAAATCTGAAGCACATAAGACTTGTAAACGACAAAAAAATCCCAAAAATGAATCAAAACATCCATCGAATAAACCATAGGGAAAAAAGGTCAAAATTAGGTCACCACAAGGTCAAAAATCTATAAATAGAGGTGAAATGAGTCATTTTCACCATTGTTGTTTGACAAAACCCAAAAATAGAAAAAAATCCTCTTCCTTCAATTGCACATTTGAAGAGCCATGGTGGACGAAGTTGACTCATTCTTGAACCAAGTAAGTACTCTTCCCTTTCTCCTGCAAATTCATTCAATTTTCATGGCTTTTAGAGAAAATTAGGGGCCACGCGCCCTAAAATTTAGCACGAATGTGTGTGTATGTGTGTTTTCCAAGCTCAATGCATGGATGTACGCAAGATGAGATAAACTTAGCACGTGTACGTCCGTGACTATCTTCAAAATAGGGTTCATACATGCTCTTAAAAATGAGAAAATAAAGGCACTAACTCCCAAAAATTTATATTATTCAGGATGTACGTGCGTTGGAGAGAGATAGAGCATGAGGAAGTGGATTGGTTGAAGAGTAACTTGCACTTGTGGCTATATTAAAACAATGTGGGTTATGGAAAAAAATGTGTTGTCCATTCATGAGGGCCTAACCGAAACTATTAAATCACCTTGTTGAGTATAGGAACCTTGATGCAGAGGCCTTTATGCTAGAAGGCCAATCCTTGACAATCGCCACTGAAGACATTTAATTCTTGATCGGTCTCTCTAGCAAGGATGAGTCGGTAAACTTGACAACCTTCCCTCCAGGGCCATATCACATAGCCCATTACATTGATATGTATTGTGAGGCCAGCACGAAGAAGATGGAATCTCAAGTCCCCATTCAAAAGATAGAGAACCTTGGATTGAGAGTGGTGTTGTACTTGATTAGGAGGATTATTGGATCCATTTCTCTACATTAGGATTCTCGTGCTTATATGCATTGTGCAGTGCAATTTTTGTAACTGGTGATCTTTGATTAGATCACAATGATGCTCAACTATATGAAAATACAATTGAAAGAGTGTAAACTTAGAAAGAATAAGAACTTTGGATTTAAGACAGTGCTTTGTGCAATTTTCTTTGAAAGAGTGTCGGGTCTAAGCCTGAAGGAGAGTGTACAAGGGCACATAGTGACCTATCCAACACTGTGTAGATGGGCCACTTTGATTCCCCGCCAGGGAGCAAAGGGATTTTGAGAGTCATATGATGATGAGTTCTTCGATTAGTGGAGACGACATATTCCAACCATCGAGGATTATCCCTACGTAGGGATTAGTTTCTTGAGAGACCCTGAGATGCCTATGCTCCCTAGCACAACACGTGGTGAGATAGGCACGTACTCATATATATATATATATATATTATTTACAAGAAATAAAACATATTTTGGTTAATGTCATGGTACTAACTCAAAAAGTATGTTATGTACAGATGTGGGACCAGTGCGTCCAACAGACCTCCCCCGGATTAGGCATCGTCCATGAGAGAAGACCCAACGAGGAGGAGTCGTAGTAGTAGCATGACCATCATCGACAAAGGTCAAGAGAGTATTGAGTTGGGTAGAGAGGAACTTGACATCCCTCACCCGGAGCGTGTCGATGGCAGAGATCGAGGATCTGTCGCCATCTATGAAGCCCCATGTCGTGGGAGTACCTAAGTCATGGGTCCATTTATTCCGATGTATGACCAATGTTGTAGTACATTATAATAGGGCCGATAGGAATATAGCTTATACTAGTACTGGACATCATGCGTGCTAGAGAACCCATTTTTGTATCTCTATATGTATTGAGGGCTTAAGCCCGATAATGTATTATTGACATTTAGAGGCTTATGGCCCACATTTTTTATTGTAACATCAATTTTTGGACATGTTATATATATACATATATTTTTCCCTTATGGAGTAAATATCTTTTGTACAAATATATTTACATGTGCATGTATGTGCACGATTTAATATTTATGTGTGTGAAAGATGTCAATCTAAAACATGATTTTCCAATGTATTAGTTAATTGATTAGAACTCCTAGGAACATGAATATACATAATATAATAAAAATAACATTCTAATAGATGTACCCTAAGGAACCGTCGGTGAAGGGTGAGATCGTGGACACAATACACTCCATTTAACTGTGACACTATCGGTTGAGCATCTAGATGAACCCGAAGGTGAGAAATACCATGTAACAATGCATCGCGTAGTGATTTTATTACAACATTGTACTCGTAAACATTATTGGTTGCTTCTCCTAGAAAAACACCTCCAGAGGATACCAACTGACTAGTGGGCATGAAGATCACCCAAGGTGTGGAAGAAAGAATCTGAGTGTGTCGGTTAGCACCGTCCGCGAACCCAACATAAACCTCAGATTCACTTGACATCTGTCACAATGCAGAAACACAATAAACTACACTTCCATAAAACAAAAAGATATTAAAATGTATAAATAAAAATATGCACAATTTACAAGAAATCACACTTAGGTGACCAACCTAAGCATAATACTTCTTAAGATAAATCCCATTCTTGGGCTCAAGAAAGGTATTTCCTTCGAATTCAACCAATTCATAAGCGTCATTTTACAAAAAATTCTTAATAATAAATGGTCTGAACCACATGGGTTTGAATTTTTCTGTCCTCAAGGGATCTTTATCTTGATCATAGACCAAGACAAAATCACCTTTCGAGAAAACTCTAGAGTGAACCAACCGATCATATTGACACTTGACACATTGTTTATGAGCCTCGTTAGCCAAGGCTTCATCTCAACATTGTTCATCGAGCTGCTTGATATATACAAGACACTCTTCAAGTGTAGTTGTGTTGGGAAGTAGTGTTGGAGAAATTTCTATTTTCGGCACACTAGTTCAGTGGGACTAACACTATTTCAGTGGGAGTTAACTGACTAGTTCTATTTTAGACTTTTTAATCTTAGACCATCACTATTATGGATGTGTTCCTAATTATATGATGTCATTTCCTATATGAGTGAAGATCACTCACTCATTGATAAGATTATAATATACGTTGATTATCATTCTTCATTGTCCATCTCTCTTCCTTTTCTTGATAAGTTTTGTTTTTGTATGCTTTAGCTAGGTCTCCTGTGCAGGTTTCCATGAAACATTGACATGGTATTAGAGCTGAGTTGCTTGGAGCAACCCAGACAAGCTAGAGAAGAGTGAAAGAGTCTTTGATTAAACCTAGTTTCCACAATCGTCGCGGCCTATCCCTATCGAAAGGTGCGACGATTGGAATTGTCACGGCCTATCCCTGTCCAGGCATCGTTGCAACTTATACACAGCCAAGGTGTGACGTTGTCACACTGTGTTCTTCATCTAGGGTGTGACGATTCAATTTTTCACAATATTCACAATATTTCCTTCACTAGGGTACGATGATTTATCATCGTCACACTTTATCCTTCTCTAGGGTGCGACGATTCAACAACCCTCCAAAATTGGTTTTCTGTAGAAAAATTGCAATATCTCGAAATCCACGGTCTGGGTCGGGCTGAAATTTTTACCAGAGGCGTATAACATAGGGATTCTCATGCTCATCAAAAATATCCAAAACCCACATCATATTTTAGGAGATATAGTTGTTTTTATCATATCTATAACTGCCATAGCACCAGGGATGATTTTAAGGATGGAAATTTATTTTAAAATGTAGAAACCTTGGCGAATCTTACTAATCCTTCATATGCCAACTATAAATGTTTGGCTATATTTTTGTAAAAATATTCAAATTTATAAGGATTTTATATAGATTTTATAAAATTTTGGCGATTTTTAAGGTAAAATAATTTTATCCTATAGAATTTGGGCAAATAATTTTTAAAATAACGAATCTCATTTTTGGAAAGACCATGGAAAATTAGCCCATGAGCGAAATTTAGCCCCTAAAATCATCCATGCATAGCACCATCAATGATATCTCAGAATCCACACTCTGGGTTTTCAAGATCTTTTCAGAATCAATAGAAGGAATGGAGGTGATGCAACTTCTTCATTCAATTCTGATGATAATAGTCACATCATACAACTATTTTGAATGGAATCCAAAGGCCACATTCCAACTCAAAAGAAAAGGATTGTATAATTTGACGATGGAGACATAAACAGAGCCTACATCAACACTTGAGAAGACCAGATGGGCAAACCGTAAGGATGAGGCCATAGGACTACTTCTTGAGTTAATCTCCACCAATTTATGGTTTCATGTTGCCTCATGCAAGACTCCAAACGAGATCTGGACCACCTTGGAAGGACTCTTTGGAAAGCAGGATGAGATGCGAGGTCATATGCTTGAGGTAGAGTTGAATACCTTAGACCCTAAAAGTTTTGATAATATACAAGATTTATTTACTAAATTTAAATATTTGATTTTTAGCTTGGGTGAATGTGGTATTGACAAGTCTACACAAGAGAAACAACTTATTCAACAATCTTGGCCAATCTAGGACCAAAATATGTTGTATATGTCTCCAATTTCCATTCTAGAAGATGTCTTTTCAGCGCAAATTGGAAAATTCCTATGATGGCTCAGTTCATTGAGTCTCTCACACAAGAGTAGACAAAACTCATACAGATGGGCCTCATGAAAGATACCAAAGCACATGCACTCACCATGCATGATGGAAAAGGGTCATCCAATAAAAAATCGAAGCAAAAACGAAAGGAGCTATTACATCTAGAGTCAAAGAAGGAGGGATATTCCAAACCCTTCAAGGGTTCTTTAGGTTCTAAAGATTCTTCAAATTCCAAAGGGAAGAAGAAGAAGGGAAAGAAGTGCACATATTTCAATAAACCAAATCATGAAGAATCCACATGCATGAAGAAGCAAATCGATCTTATGACACAGGTACTTCAAAAGAATAACCTTGGAGACTTCATTCCTGAAGGAGCCAAGAAGAATAAGGAATAAGATCATGCGCCTAAGAAAGGTAATCACCGTGTTCTAGTTTAAATTAATTCCTTATTTGATTCATGGATTATAGATTCTGGCACATCACATCATATGGAAACTAAAGAGGAAGTTTTTACTTCTTTGAGTTCATGCTCTGGACCTCCTATTCTCATGGGGGATGATACTCCAATAGCAGTAGCAAGAAAAGGGAGAGTGGACCTCCCAAATGGTAGTTTTGAGAATGTTTTACATGTTCCAACGATTTCTATAAATCTTCTCTCAATTTATCAGATCACTCAAACAGGTAAAAGGGTTGAATTTACATCAGACTCGGTTATTGTACTTGACATGCATGACAGTTTCATTATTGCAGTTGGTGAGGTAGATCACAAATCATGGTTGTATAAGTTCACTAAGTTTATTGACTATGACTCCTCTTTGCTACTTACACATGCATAGTAGTAGAGTATGGCATGAGAGATTTGGTCATTTAAACTTTAGGTACATGCAACGACTTTCCAAGCAAGGAATGGTCAAAGGCTTTCCATAAATTCAATTTTCTAAAGGGGTTTGTGAAGGATGCATTCTTGGCAAGCATCCTGAAGAGAAATTTGAAAATGGGAAGGCAAGGAGAGCTTCCTCTTCCTTGGAGCTTGTTCACAGTGATCTCATGGGTTCATTTCCACATTTTTCCATCAGCAAAGCAAGGTACATTCTTACATTTATTGATGATTACTCACGCTATACTTGGGTTTATTTTCGCAGACAAAAGTCTGAAGTTTTTTATCATCTCAAAGACTTCAAAGCTCTAGTAGAGACACAAACTGGGAATAAAATCAAGATCCTTCATACATCCAATGGGGGGGAGTATATCAACAAAGATGTTTAGAATATTTGTCATGAAGCTGGTATCTAGTTGCAGCATATAGTTCCATACACTCCACAACAGAATGGAATTGTTGAAAGGAAGAACAGGTCTCTCAAGGAGATGACCAATTGAATGTTGCATGCAATATCACTTCCTTCCAAGATTTGGGTTGAGGCACTTAACTATGATACTTACATACAGAATAGATCACCTCACAGATCTGTTGAGGATAGGGCACCTTTTGAGGCTTGGACAAGTGACAAACCAGATGTCACACACTTCTGCATCTTTGGAACTAGAGCATGGGCCCATATTCCTTTTGAAAAGAGGAAAGCCTTAGATCCAGAAAGCACACCTTGCATCTTTGTGGGATACATAGATGATGTGAAGGGGTACAAATTGATTGATCCCTCTATAGACTAGCACATATTTGAGCGCACTGTTCAATTTGAGGAGAGTCCTTTGCATGCACCTCCAGTGCAACATGCAGAGACTCTTGTGCTTCCATCAGTTATAGACATCAGAGATGATGATTCCACACACTCAGATGCTACATATTCAGACACAGATTCACAGGATTTTTTACATACAGATGAGAAGGTAGTACAACCAAATGAGGAGACAACGTTGGAGCTTCAGTAAATGCCCAAGTGGGCACAGTCCATACTTCAGGTAGCAGGCAACCTTGTAGGGGATCCATTGGATTTGAGGAGGACTCGATCTCAGCATGTGGATCCTTCGCATGTACTTTCAACTTTTGAACCAGCGAGCAACATGCATTTCTATATGGTTCAATATTTTGATCCACATACCTACAGTGAGGTTGTTGGCAATCCACTATGGGAAGCAACCATGCAGGAGGATCATGACTCTCTCCTAGAGAATCAGACTTGGGATTTGGTTCCACTTCTACCAGGGAGGAAACTTGTCAGATGCAAATGGGTCTACAGGACCAAGAGAGCATCATATGGTCAGGTGAGAAGGTACAAGGCCATATTAGTTGCAAAAGGATTTCAGTAGATTCATGGGATAGATTATGATGAGACCTTTTCTCCTGTAGCAAAGATGGACTCCATTCGCTTGGCTCTAGCCATTGCAGCAGGCAAAGGATGGGAAGTTCACCAGATGGATGTGAAGAATGGTTTTATTCATGGTGACCTTTCATAGAATATCTACATAGAGTAGCCACAAGGGTTCATTCAAAAATCATATTTAGTATGTAGACTGAAGAAGACTCTCTATGGCCTCAAGAAGGAACCTAGAGCATGGTATGAAAAGATGGATTCTTACTCTCTTTCACATGATTTTGTTATATGTAAATCCAATTCCAATGTTTACATGTTGAGGACTACTGACTTTGTGATGATATTAGTACTCTATGTTGATAATCTTTTGATCATTGGTAGCTCGGCGTCAACCATTGCTTTGGTCAAAGATATTTTGCATGACAGGTTCTCTATGACAGACATGGGTCCACTACACTTCTTTCTTGGTCTTGAGATCAGTCAGGATGCTTTTGGCATCAAGATTTCTCAGGATAAGTATGTCAGGGATCTTCTGGATAGATTCCACATGACAGACTGTAAGTATGCACCTACACCCTTCTTATCTGGGATCAGACTTGAGGATGGCGGGGATACACCATTATTGGACAACACTTTGTATCGACAGTTGGTGGGGAGTCTTTTGTATCTCACCCACACCCGTCCATATATCTCATTTGCAGTAGGAGAAGTTTCCAGATACATGCAGGAACCCTATGATATGCACTGGAGTTATTCCAAGTGCATCCTCATATATGTTCAAGGCACCATGAGTTATGGGATTCACTATGCAGTTGGTTGTGCATTAGATCTCATAGGCTTCACAGATTCATATTGGGTTGGTGATAGCACAGATCGCAAGTCCACGTCTGGGTACACTCTTAGTTTGGGGTCAGACCCAATTTGTTGGTCAAGTAAGAAGGAATCATCCATTTCTTTATCTTCCATAGAGGTAGAGTACAGAGGAGTAGTCAACTGTGTCATTCAAACACTTTGGCTTCAACACTTTCTTACCGATATTGGTATCCAGTTTCACTGTCCGACTATCATATGGTGTGACAATCGGAGTACACTGATATTTTGCAGAGATCCAGTACAGCGACAATGAACCAAACACATTGAGGTCCACATGCATTTCATCATAGATTTAGTACATGACATGATCATTGATTTGCAGTTATGTCCTTCCTCTAAACATACTATTGACATATTCACCAAGACATTCACTGAGAAGAATTTTCAAACTTTGTGGGATCGTCTTGCAGTGAAGAACACAGTTTCCTAGCAACTTCCTTTTCTTATTTTGATACATTGTCCTTTGAGGGGGGCTTTTATTCCCACGTGGTTTTCCCTCTTTCCTCGTTTTTATTCAGTGTTCATTAGTTTCATTTTACATGACTACCTAAAATGTCCTAGTAGCCGGGACTCATTTTTTACTCCATAGTGATGTTTAGGGGGGTGTTGGAGAAATTTCTATTTTCGGCACACTAGTTCAGTGGGAGTAACACTAGTTTAGTGGGATTTAACTGACTAGTTCTATTTTAGACTT